>SJYV01021256.1:265034-321205 GCA_006410875.1 Neotragus pygmaeus
GGGAATGAGAAAAGTATAGTTTTGATCATTAGGGTGGGGGTGGGTGGATGGGAGGAAATAACAAAGGGACGTCTGAACAAGGACAATGTGGTCCAGGAAGAGGAAGGGCCTGACCCAATGCCTTCCCCCGACCATCTCTTAGTTCTCTTGAGCCTAATGGATCAGCTCCTCCTCTCCCACCAGACCTTCTCAGACTGTCCTCCATCAGAACAGAAGCCTCCCTCCTCTGACCTCCAAGCACGGAACCTGTGCCCCTGCCATGGCACAGACTTCATTCCCATCTTCAGTTAAGGCTGCTCACATGCCTATGTCCCAATGAGGCTACCCTCTTAAAAGCAGACGCTGCATCTTATTCACTTCTGTATCCCCCAGTGGCCCAGTTCCTCACACAAAGTCAACAGGTATTCTTTTTACTGAATTCAATGAGAGATGAAAGTAGGGTGAAGTGAAGCCCATTTATAAACAGGCACACACATTGGAGGTCACTCACTTGGTAGTCATTTTGTTGGATGCTTACTGTGTGCCAGGCCTCACTCTAGGCTCTGAGGGCACATCCATGAACAAAGCAGATAAAAATCTCTGCCCCCCGTGGAGCTGACACTTAAGATCTATCATAAGGAGTAGGATCAGCAATACATTTACATAAATTCAACCATACCTATCAGCATAGTGAAGAAAAAGGAAAAAAAAAAAAGACACATTTAAGTACTTTAATTATTGGTACTGCAAAAGTCTACTGTTGATATGTAGTCTTTTATTATATATTTTACTTGCTATAGTCATAAAATATCCATAGCCATGTATCACTTTACAGCCATTCTACTTGTAAGATTATATAGAGAACTTTATTGGCAATTTCAGATATTTTCACGGATCATTTTGAGCATGCTTGATTCCATCTTTAAGCATAGTCCTTAAAACCTACCCATCTTATAAGGTGTGATGCTACTGTATCAGATGGAAACTCGGAGGTTGTTGGGCAGGGAAGAACCATTCTAAGTATCTGAACATGAGAATAATGACATGATAAATCCATGTCTGGTTGGCTTAGTCTGGTAACAGGGAACAAGAGATAGTACCTTCACATAAATACACATGGTCAATCGACAGTGGAATTCACATCAAGAATTTAAAAAAATAAAAAAGAACAGTTCATGAGTCATTTCCCATTTTTTAAAGACAACTAAAATAGTAAGACCTTGAGGTCAAAAATATTTATAATCAACTCGATTATAAAATATAAAAGAAAAAATCTTAACATACTGGCTTATTCTGACGAAACCTTTATCATTTTCATACATTTTTCAAAGAGTATTTAAAAAGAACACCAAGTTAAGAAAAATCATTTTTAAATTTTGTAATAATTTTACTCTATATACATTAATATCAATCATTTAACCCTGAAAACATTCTTCACTTGTACAATGTAAAAAGGTTGGACAATATGTGACTAGAAATATTCCATTATCATAAAGCTACAGATTTGTGCTCCAAAGAGCAAAGTTAGAAAGCAAAAATAATAATATAACAGTGATAAGCACCAAGAAGACCGAACTTTTTTTGCACTTAGGGCCTGACTGGTTGTATTTAAACATAACCTCTTCCAACAAAGGAATGAAAATGACACCTTATTTGGCAAAAACAAAATAAAAAGAACAAAAATATACACACAGAGGTCTGAAAACAGTGAAGAATGCCCACTTTAAAACAATAAAATCAATCATACCTGTTTTTTAATTAATGTGACATTTGCAAAACTAGATTCATGTCACTTTAGTTCACTTTATATAATTCAGACTGCTCCATTTTTGTTAATGTGTTGTCACACTAGGATAAATAAATATGCTGACTCATGAGTCTGCTGTAATGAATCGACACCATTACAGCTAGAAGACCCAGTAGCTCTAAAAATCTTAGTTGCAACTCATTCCAACTGGTGAAACAGATTATTTATCTGTATAATTTTTAAAAACCTTGGCCAGATGAGATATGGAGTGAATGAGATGAGTGTGTGTGTGTGTGTGTGTGTGTGTGTGTGAAACAGAGTGCTTCCTAGATAGGAGTGACACGCAAACAACCATACACAAGGGCTCCAAAGACTCGGGCGGCCAGACACTGAATTTCCCCCCAAACAAACTAGAGGGGATGTTAAGGGGTGTATCATCACCCCATGGAATCAGTGATGGATTTGGAACTAAGGCAGGATGCCTCAGCCACGAAGTTCCCTTGACATTGGAGGATGTGAAGCAGCAATACGGATCAGGCAGGGTCAGGGATCGACTCTGGCTGCACGTGGAGGGTTTCCCTGGGTCTGCAGCTGAGGGTCCCTGGACCTTGCCCATAGGGCATCTGCAGCAGCCCAGCAGTGGTCCTCCACTTCTTAGTGAGGATGCCTCAGGGAGCCCAGAGTCTCAGCCTGAGCATTCCCGCCTCCTGCTCTCAAAGGTTTTCTCAGTACAGATACCACCTCTTTTAAAGGCTTAGTCAAAACCCATCAGTGACCTTCCACTACCAACTCAGCCTTGAAAGGGGCTCTCCTTCTCTCCCTGTGGTGTCCCTGAGTTTGAGGTAATGCCAACGGACTGTACACCGTGTTGCAGTAATGAAGTCAGGCGGTCCACTAGAAAACTCAAGCGATCTGGATTCAATATTTGCCAGTCATCTCAGTAATACTTTCTAGTGAAAGAGTTTCTCCACACAACTTATAATGTGTGGAGCAAAGGAAAAAAATATTGCTAGAGGATGATAGAAAGAGTTTTTAAAAGTTCAGCAGTGAAACTCCTTAAGGGAAGGAAAAGAAGACATATTATCATTTCCACTTTCTATTTGTCCATCCTTGGCTTTGAGGTAAAAGAGCACCAAGGTTCATGTAAAGCTACTTAAAGGTTCTTCCAGGCCCCTCCACCCACACAACAATCTGAGGGAAATCCTGAACCGTCTACTTTACAAATTTGTAACCGTATCTCCGGGCACGTCCATACATCTCTTTAATTCACTAGCAAAATCCACAGCAGTTTTTAAAACAGAATGACATAGTTGCATTCTTGAAATGCCAGCCATGAAATCATCACTTAAAAAAAGAAACTAGTCAGATTATATATATGGAAGTCAAGCAAAATTCTCTCTTTTTCTAAGCTGCTTTATTTGGTCTGCCGAAGACATGCCTATGGCTGCTTCTAAAAAGCCCTTAGGAAGAGCCTCACGTGACATCCTGCAGTTGGATGTTGTCAGGTTCTTAAACTACACTGTAGGTCTAAACTTCTTCATGAAAACCCCCCAAAGGTGCACACTAAATTTAAAGAAAAACTTCTTTTATAATTCAGTGAATTTCATTCACACCAAAATAACATCTAACCTGTCCAAACACGCAACTTCTCTTTCTTCCCCCATGAACTAAATTCTTTTCTTTAAAACATGGTCAGATTTGAAGATTGAGTTAAAATCCACCAAATTTCCAGTTAAACTCTGAGGGTTTCTATACAATGGTAGCATGATTTTGAATTCATATTGACATTCAGCTTTCTGTATTTTTCCTATATATATCCTAGAGAAGCTTCCTGGATCATAATATTTAGGGAGAAATTAAAAGGGTCTTGTATGATACTGCAAAGTTCCAGTAAATTCTGTTTATCAGGGTTTACCCTTAGCTCAATGGCATTCAACCTCTCCATGATGCAAGTATATGGATAACAAGTTATTTCAGATACAACTCTTAGCTCTGTGTCATAAATAAATTTGGGTAAAACCGCAAGCCTTCCACTGAATCATCTCGGCAAAGATGGCCCATCTTCTCGGCAAGAAGCAACCTAAGAGTCAAGGGGGAAAAAAACGCCATCATTCATCCATCCATTCAGAAACACAAATGATAGCTCTAAGCGAGCAGCAGAGACCTTACTTACCTCTCTTTAGCCAGAAGGACAGACATTCCCACGAGCTTAGCAAACTCTTCTGATGTTAACGATCCCTTCTCTGAAACCTAACAGAAACACAAAGCAGGAAAAAAATGTGATCATTGAGGCCACCTCAGTACTAACCTGAGGAGAATATCTATGCGTATCTACTGTGAAATAATTGACTGAATTTTCTACTAAAATCACTCCAGAACTAAATCTTCTTCACTAATGCTTAAGTTTACAAAAGTGGAAGGACCCAAAAAAACACTATAGGCTAAAACATTGTGTAATAGGGCAATGTGTATCTGTGCAAAGTCACTTAAGTGGTGTCCAACTCTTTAGGAACCCATGGACTGTAGCCTGACAGGCTCCTCTGTCCATGGAATTTTCCAGGCAAGGATGCTGGAGTGGGTTGCCATGCCCTCCTCGAGGGGATCCTCCCGACCCAGGGTTTGAACTTGTGTCTCTTAAGTACCCTGCATCGGCAGGTGGGTTCTTTACCACTAGCGCCACCTGGGAAGCCCAATAAAGGCAGTGAACTTCATAGTCTGAAAAGGAACATACAACAAATTCTGAGTGCATAGTACACGCTCCAGTGAAGGACCCTTATACATAGGATTGGTTTTAAGTATGTGATCGGAATATGTTTAGTCTTGAAACTTCCATCAAGTTTAAAATAAGAGGTATAATAAATGTGAGTTATTCTAATTATACAGGCTCACCACAGAAGCTAAGAGGCGGTAATATTTCAAGGTCCTAACAAATAATCAGTTTGGCCAGCAAAATCCACCTAAACTACAGTTGCTTTCCATATTTTTTGAAGCAATTATTTTACAAAACAATCTGCAGTGTTCACAATGCAGCTTACATGGGTATGACTAAAGAAAAAGTTCAATCATGGGTAACACTCTGACAAAGTTAAAAACTTACTCTCAAGGCTGAGTTTCAAACAGAAAGGGAGTAAGCACCTTCCTCATTCTAGCTCCCCTTACTTACAAAACGTTATGAGCGTTGGCAAGTTTCAAGGAGCTTTCAAAGTATAAATGTGATGAACAGGCACTCATTGTTAATGATCAACCGTTTTCAATTGGGTCTGTGAACATTACTTTTTAGCAAAGTTAAATTCAAAAGGAAATCCTGTTTCTCAAGTTGCTAAGCACTGGGGTCTTCGGGGGGCAAGCTCTAACGAGGGAGGGAGGAAGCTGGGTCCCCGTACCGTCTCCAAGGCTGAGGCCACCATTTCCTCCTCCTTGTGGGACTGAAGTTCAATGACCATGACGCCGCTGTCAAACACGCGGAGTCTGAAAGTCACAGAAGGGAGAACAAAGCCGTGAACACCTGGGATCTTGGACCCTCAGGGAGGCGAAAATATTTCTTTACTTTCATTTATGCCCAGGTCTGAGGGCAATATTAACACAAAACAACATTTCAAATATAACAACCATGGGCTACTAAGGCATAACCAAAAAAAGCTCATGAATAAACAATTAATGAAATTCTGAACTATAATCCACATGCTAAGTAAAACATCCCTGGCTACTTTTTTTTTAAACCTGAGGATAAGGAAAATACAATTCACAGCTGAATGTTTGTACTTCCAGGTCTCCAGAGACGAAGACAAAAAAAAATTGTGTAAGGACAGAAAGACTCCCCCTCATGGGAGGAGTCCACACTGGCAAAAGTCTGAGCACCTGCCCCTGAGGCCCTGCACAGCCCTGAGAACGATGGAAGCCGGGGTGACAGGTGCCCATGGTGCCAGGTGATTTCTGCCCACATGTGAGAGAAACTTCCAGAAGAGTGATGTATATGCTGGCTCACCACGCAGGAGGACAGACCTACAGGGCTGTTCTGTCTACTCAGGGTGGAATTGTGACAACAGATGGCAAACTTCCCACAAGGTTCTTTTACCTGAGAGGTAATTTCAGTGCTTCCAGCATCTTGCACGCATTCACTAAATCTTCTGGTGAAAGCAACTAGAGAGGGGGGGAAAAAACCCAAGTTTACCATTTACACTGCAAATTTAATGGAGTGATGCTGTGTAATTATGATGGCCACTCAAACAGAAGAGGTAAGTGTAAAATGGTCATGCATCAAGGATTTTAGGCGGCTTAGTCACTTACAAGGCAAAAAGGATTAACAGAGAAGCAAAGACGTCTATTCATTAGAGCAGTGCTATCCAAAGAAATATAATACAAGTCATATAGGTAGTTTAAAACCTTCTAGTAGCCATGTTAAAAAATATACAGATGAAATTAATTTTAATGCATATATTTTATTCAACCCAACAGAGCCAAAGATTCGCCATGTAATTGATATAAAAATCATTAATAAGATAGTTAACACTTCTTTATTCTCTACAAAGTCTTCTAAATCCAGGGTGTAATTTACACCACACTTACAGCACACTTCAGTTTGGACTACCTGCATTTCAAGTTTACAATCGTCACCTGTAGCTACCTAGTGGCTACCCTTCTGGATCACATGGCCTTGAAGAATCAGCTCAGTACAGTGGTGACCAGCAGCTGTGAGTCACACGGAATAGCTCCGGAGCCAGTCCAGCTTGCGTCCCAATCTCTGTCAAAAGACTGTCTCCAGGTAGAGCCGTGGTCAAGCTTTTGAATCTTTCTGAGCCTCAGTGTCCTCATCCCCTAATTGTCCCCCAGATGGGGAGAGTAAAAGTAGCTACCACACTGAGTGATGGGGAGGAGAAACAGAGAACACGGGCAGAGCGCCTGGTGGATAGTAAGTACCCACGGGGGATGATTACTATGACTGCTCAAATTAAAACACAGAGCAGAGGGACCTCCATGGTGGTCCAGTGGTTAAGACTCCACACTTCCAATGCAGGGGTTGTGGTTCAATTCCTGGTTGGGGAGCTAAGATCCCGAATGCCATGTGGCACAGTCAAAAAAAAAACAAAAACACAGAGCAGGGCCTTGACTTGGGGAACCTGGGTGAGCACTGGAGACACATGTGTGAGCCATCTGCGTGGAGGGCAGAGACAGTGCACAGACAGACCCTTGGAGGCTAAGGACATGTGGGTGGAAGGACAGCCAGAGCGGAGGTGTGGCTGGGGCTGATTCTAAGCCAAAGGAACGGGGCAATCTGAGTCCAGCCAGATTCATTCAAAACAGTTAACAATCACAGAGTAAGGTCACCCTGCACAGTCTTGCTCATCATGACACAAACATAGGCTATTAGAACGCTAAGGTATCACTCAACCTAAACCCTATCTTAAAGGTAAAAAACCTGAGTTCCAGAGAGGTTAAGGAAGCTACTCAAAGTCACTGAGCAAAACCAGGAACAGAATCTACCCTCTAGATCCCAGGGCAGTGTTCTTTTCACTGCACCACACTGCTTCTCAAAATATCAATATTTTTGATATTCACAGCCTTTCCTCAGATTGTATTCATTGTAGGAGAATTTGTATTCTATCAAGAAAGTCTATATTTAGCCAAAAGCATATCTAAAAATTCTTACTTCCATTCCTCGAGCTCGGTTTACTAAACAGTACACCTCTGTAAGTGACATTATTCCCCCTCGTTCCTGTTAAAATATGAAATAAAAAGAAACATTATAATTAGCACTAGTTAGCACTTCCTAATAGAAATCATAATCAGAGCGAAATCAGAAATTATAAAATTTCTTTAGAAGCTTTTTAAAACTATATTTACACACCAGAAACCTGTTCAGATACCAGGAGGCACTTCAAATTCCCTATGTGGATTTTAATGCCGTAATTACTGTTTTAACATTTACTCAAATAAAAAGAGGGGTTGGACACTATGTTTCAAAAAGTGTATTTAAATGTTTTAAGTTATTCCAGCTAAAAACTAAATAAATGATGGAATTAAATAAGAATATCACCATTTTGCAACCCCTAATGAAGTAACAGTTATAGATAATGACTGACAGTAGTTGTTAATATCACACAAAAAAGATAATCAGATATAACATACCTCCTGATGGAAACGCACAAAACTCTCAATGAAATATTCTTCTTAGGACAAAAAAAAGAACTTCTAGATATAACTACCAGTTTACAGGGAACACATAAGACAGTGAAGCATGGTAACTTACAGTTAGCAAAATCCAACTCTGAAACACTCTATAAGATAAACTAGCTTCTTCAGTAAATAAATTGTATGATGGGAAAAGAGATGGGAGAAGGAAAAATCCATAGAATTAAAAAAAAAAAAAATCTTGAGAGAAATCAAACTTTTCCAATGTATCTTGGCTTGAACAAATCAACTGCAACAGAAAATGTGAATACTAACTAGGTATTCGATAATACTAAAAAATTATTTTAAAATTTTTAGGTGTGAAATCGAATTATAATCACATTTAAAGGCATCTTTATCACTATAATTACACAGTTAAATGTTTACAGGTAAAGGGATATGATGGCTGGGATTCGCTTTAAAATAATTTTGAGTGGAGCTGGACGATGGGGACATTGGAATTCATTATGCTATCCTACTCTCTCATATGTTTGAAATATTTCTTAATACAGGTGCTTTCATAAAGTTTGATTCCCTGAATAATGTTAAACTAGAATATGAAACTTTATATGAAGTTATTAATAGTACATAGTATATGAAAAAAAAGTGTCTAAAATATATACAGATTATATATTTACTTTTGAAAATAAGAGATAAGAAAGAGATATAGATATCTGAAATGGAAATTAAAAACAATTTAGAAAATTATTGACAAAGAATTACTGAACTAGTTTAATTTATTACTGCAAGGAAAAATAACATGTTGGTTGAATAGTAGCCACATCATGAAAGGAGTTAAGCTCTTAAGGCCTCTGATGACACAAAAATAATTTAACACAATTTAAAGAGACCATTAAGATTTTGTTTTTACCTCCAAAGGTGCCTGCAGTATTCCAGCCAGCTGTTTGGCCAGCTGCATGTGGTACTGTGTGCCGGAGCCGTAGGTTTCCCTGGTAACAGGGTTAGCTATCCCCATGCTCAGCAAATAGGATTTAAACCTGATGGTCTATAATGAGAGGAAAAGATACACGAAAAGACTATGCAGATTTAGTCTCTCTACCCAGCATCTGAAATCCATCAGACATTCAGTTCCACTCGATTATTTCTATATCTACCCATCTCTTCTACTGTGTTTCTATGCTATGAAATATGTGCGTGGATTCCTAGTATTTCCTGGCATAAATCGGATTATTACTCTTCTCCTGCCTTATTATCTCAGTCTCTATTTACCCCACAGGCTTGGTGGCAGATAAGACTCAGATAACAATCATCCTCTGTTTAATGTCAACCAAGTGATAAAACCAAAAACCTAGGAAAATTGCTGTGACCAGATTGTAGACAAATTTAATGAAACATATCAAACTTAAGGGTATGTCAAGAACAATCACTTCTTCCACATTTCAGTATCTCTTATTTTCTACACTCCAGGAAAAGTACTGAAATATCCTTTAATTCTACTAGAGCTATCAAAGTTTTTATGGCTGACTTTTTCTTCCACATTGTCATATATTCTCAAGTCCTAAAAGAAATCAAACACTATTTTAAGAAACAGCATGCTGGTAAACCACCAAAATGCCCTTGCGTTATCTCTGTAATCTAGTTCCCAAAGCCTTAAAGAGGCCACCCGTGTACCTCATCTTCTGTGATGTCACCTTGCTTGTCTTTGATCTTATTAGCAATGGACTTTGATAACTCCACCATTTCCTTAGCCTGTCAAGAGAACAGAAAAAGAGCAAAAAGAAATAATGTCCCTAAATGTCTGCTAACAAAATATATTTTCAAAAGTATATTATAATTGGTATAAATTTAATAGATGTAAATGACATATACCTTGACCATTAGCTTGCTGAGGTCTTCGAAGGCCTAAAATGAGAAATGAGATTTTGTTGGAATCTGTCTAAAGAACTGAGATGTTTTAAAGCAACGAAGCACTCTATTTTCTTCCCTATGATAGAAATTTATGAAAATTTCTGACAAATAAATTTACTTATATGAATAGTTATATAGTCATACATCTACCTTATCCTAAAGAATTCAGTTTAGCTTAGAAGCTGTCAAATTTCCAAAACCAACTGCAGAAAACAAATTTTCAGAAAGAAAACAGTTACTAGTTAAACAAACAAAAGGTGACATAATAGTTTAGAAAATATTATTTCTTTGACACAAGTAAGAAAACTTGTCACCGGTTTTTCCCAGATAAGAGGTCAGGAATCACAGGTGTTGTACAGTTTTCCTGGCCGAAAATGGCAACATGCAGCTGCAGGAATACTTCTTTAGGTCCAACAATTTCGGCTTTAATAGCAGGTATGATTAACCAAAACCATAAATCTCAGCCTTGAATATTACACAGATTATACTTGTAGCCTTGGCTAAACTGGATATCCCAAAAGAACATTTAAATACCACCAAAGCATATCTAAATAAAACCCATCAACTGTTTGATTTACTACAATGAACATCCATCCCCTCCAAAGGCCTCTTCAAACTTAATCAGATACATTTATAATTCAAGTATTTGTGGCTCAATGATAAAGAAGTTGCCTGCCAATGCAGGAGATGTAGGTTCAATCCCTGGGTCAGGAAGATTCCCTGGAGGAAAGCATGGCAGCCCACTCCAGTATTCTTGCCTGGAGAATCCCATGGACAGAGGAGCCTGGCAGGCTATGGTCCATAAGGTCACAAAAGAGTCGGACACAGCTGAGTACACACTCACATACTTCCAGTGCAGAATAGCATCTAACTGATGTGCACAGATGTGACTTTTTAAAACCAATTAAGCAGCTTATCCTTAATTGAAAACTCTTTCAATCCACCGAGAAGAGTGGTCCACAGGTTTAGCCTGGCTGGTGCCTGTCTTAATGACATGCAAGAACGTATCCCCCATCTGCAGAAAGATTTTGCTAAAAGAATAGAGTGCTGTGTACAATTCTTATGGTCAACTCACTGGGCTGCTACTGAAAACAAAGGGGAACGAATGTGCACACACCTAACAGGAATTTCCTCAGATAAACAAAAGGCTTAAACACTGGATTCTTATCAGCAGCAGCCAGCAGATGCAGGAAACCTTTTGTGGGAAACTTTGGGCAACGGCCCTGAAACTAAGGCTATTTGAATGTTTAAATGGAGGGCAAATCGCATACCAGCCTCATTTTCAAATAAAATTAAAATGCAGACACTTTACACACTTAGACTTTACTTTGCGTATACAGTTACTAGATTTCTTTTACCTAAGTGAAAAGAAAAGACAACATTTTTAAATTTTATATGGTAAGTCATTTTATTTACTGTATTATATTTTCATAGAAAAAGTCTGCTGCAAATAATGGTAAGTCTATGTAGAATACACAAATTAATTCTTAATGTGCATAGTCCATAAAAAATAATTACAAATATTTTAGTATTTTGGAAGAAGTACCTATAAAAAATTCTAGGTAATTTATAAAGCATAAATAAAAGCATCCTCACTTCTATTTCTATTATTATTCTAAAATTTGGTATTATCGTTGAACATGTTAGTCGCTCAGCTGTGTCTGACTTTTTGAGACTCCATGGACTGTAGCCCACCAGCTCCTTTGTCCATTGAATTTGCCAGGCAAGAATACTAGAGTGGTTTGCCACTTTCTACTCCAGGGGATCTTCCCAATCCAGGGATCAAACCCACATCCGCTTGTGCCTCCTGCATTGGCAGGCGGGTTCTTTAACACTGCACCACCTGAGAAGCAGAGGAAGGACCATCTGGTGAAGAAATCAATGACCTGCACAAGAGCCCAATGCTTGTGTAGACTCCTCTGACTGTGCAACTCTGAAAACCACACTGAAGTGGAATAACAGTTCATAAATTAAGAAAAACGCTATTCTGAACACCAAGTTAGTATGGCAGCCTTTAGAACTTGCCTGGTGACTCAGAAGTTAAAGTGTCTGCCTCCAATGCGGGAGACCCAGGTTCGATCCCTGGGTGGGGAAGGTCCCCTGGAGAAGGAAATGGCAACCCACTCCAGTATTCTTGCCTGGAGAATCCCATGGACGGAGAAGCCTAGTAGGTTACAGTCCACGGGGTCGCAAAGAGTCAGACACGACTGAGCGACTTCACCTCACCTCACCTTTAGAAAAAGGAATACTGATAATGCAAAATTGGTTCATTGCTCCATGCCACCTCCAAGTGTCACACAGAAGGATGAGCACAAAAGCCGCTGCAAGAGGAGCACCTTCTGGGGGGCAGAGAGCGCTCGGGACGCAGCAGACCACACTCGCCTGCAAATCAGGAAACCCGAGTCCTCATAACCCTGGTTCCAAGTCTCGTCAGCAGCCCTGAGATGATTCCCTCTCTGGAGTGTAAGAAGCCCTCTGTCTTGTGAGAAAATGCTGAAATTTTATGGGACTAGAGGATTCTGGGAAGATGGGGTCTGTGGCAGCATTGTTTTTGAATCTCTCCAAATCCCACCATGAAAATGGGGCAACAAGATCTCAAAACTTCTAAGACCCACAGGCAGCATATACGAGGAAGCTGAGTGACGAGATCTCCACAAGAACCCCAAGACACAAGCTAGTGGAGACAAGCCACCGAGAGCCCCAAGAGCTGCCTGATCTTAACAGTGAGGCAGAGAGAGGAAAGGGAGGCAACAGAGCAACCAGCAGACCTGAGGAGAGGAGACCCCCAACCAGCCAGCGGGCGTCACTCGAGGGCAGGCGGGCAACCTGAGGTCAGGGACTGAGAGAGAGCTTTGCCCACTTCAGCAGTGGGTGCGCCGCCCTGAGCCAGGCCTTCCTCTAAAAATTCAGGAAAACTAATTTCACACGAAAATTAGCAACAGCAAAGTTATCGAGGTTAAATCCCACACAAGGTTATTACAAGAAAAAAAGAAAATCAGGAGCCGAGTAACATTACAGATAATGAAAGCAAGCCAGAAAGACACGCTCACAGATTGGATCAAAAATTAACCTTCGGTTTCAAAATGAGCTGACAGATGTTAAGAAAATGATAGAAGTTGTAAAAGAAAAACATAAATCAAGAATGAATTTTTAAAAATAAAGCCTATACTAGGGACTTCCCTGCTGGTCCAGTGGTTAAAGCTCTGTGCTTCCAATGCAAGGGGACCAAGTTCGATCCCTGGTCAGGGAACTAGGATCCCACATGTAGCAGGCCACGTGGTGTGGCCAAAAATAAATAAATGAAATGAAAAGTTAAAGAAAAAAAAAAGACTATACTACTAGATGAACACAAGAGGAATAAACACAACAGATAATATCTTAAGAGAAACAACAGGTGAAAAAGAGGACATTTTTCTAAAATAAAAAAGCTAAAAAGGGTTGGAAAGAAAGTCACAAAGAGTGAAGACTGGCAATAAAGCTGCAACATACAGCTAATAGGAGTCCCAGAAGAAAAAAATACCAAAGCGATTATTGAAAATTATAGAAAAGCTTCTCTGAAATGAAAACGTGTCTGAAAGCAAATACTGAAAGCATACTGTGTCCCTGAGAATAACAATCCAGAACGACTAACACTTAACATTCTAGTAAAATGACAAAAAGCTTTCTTTAAAAAAAAAAAATCTGTTGAGCATCTAGAAAAAATAGCAAGTTACTTTAAAGAACGGAGAATATCAGGTTTTCACTACTCTGGCGGCAACACTTTATGTCAGACGAAAAAGTGAAAGTCACATGTTGAAAGCACTCAGGAAAGAAAATGTGAGCCAAGGACTATAAATCCAGCAAAACGGACCTTCGTGTACAAGGAACACAGAGATGCCAGAATTCAGGGGATATTATTCCCATGAGCACTTTCTGAAAGGTCTATGAGAGGATGAGCATCAGACAACAGAAATGAACAGAGGGAAGTGAACGTAAGGACTAGGGGTATCACACACAGTTATTTTCATGAATGAGACTGGATGACAGGGGAAGTGGAAGAGGGTACATGGTGGCTAAATGCACAGTGTATTAACAGATATAGCATACCTGTGTTTTACATTTGGGAAGAACATATACAAAAATATATATATATATTATATATATATACACACACACACATACATACACTTTTTAACTGTTTTAGTAATTCTTCACTAGTGTAGTCCTGAATTTGAATAAGAAGCATCAGTGTGACCTCTTGAGGCACTTTTACTAAAAAAAAAAAAATCCTAGTTTTTTCCAGTGGAAAGGGCTACAAAGATCAACTCAATAGAGATGCAGATTTCTAGCAGGCATATTATGGTTTTGAAATACTACTTCTCCTTAAAAGAAACGTTGACTCACACAAGTATCTGGTAACTATTTGCATTTTGGACTTTATTTAATTCAAGTAAATCTTTGAAATTCTATGAACAGCACTCATCAACAGAATTTTACTTACAAACTATTATAAAATTTAAAAAAATTACTTCATAAAATCATTTCATAAAAATGCAAGACCATTTTCATATAAACATGGGAAAACTGATGCTATGTTTTAAATGTATCAACTGACTGCCCAAATATAATGCACTGCTCATTTTTTAAACTAGAGTTCCTTCCCCTTTACTTGCTGCTGCTGCTAAGTCACTTCAATCATGTCTGACTCTGTGTGACCCCATAGGTGGCAGCCCACCAGGCTCCCCCGTCCCTGGGATCCTCAAGGCAAGAACACTGGAGTGGGTTGCCATTTCCTTCTTCAATGCATGAAGGTGAAAAGTGAAAGTGAAGCCGCTCAGTCGTGTCTGACTCTTAGCGACCCCATGGACTGCAGCCCACCAGGCTCCTCCATCCATGGGATTTTCCAGGCAACAGTACTGGAGTGGGGTGCCATTGCCTTCTCCTCCCCTTTACTTGAATTTCCTCAAGTATGAGGAGGTTTCAGAAACACCAAAGTGCAAGCTGTGCTCCTAGAAGACATAATGTGCTGGTCTGAATCACTCTTACTATCTCCATGCGTGGTCCTGAGTGGTCCACAGTGCAGAAGCGGTGGTGTCCAATCAGACTCAAGGGCTGCAGAATAGCATTTGCCCCATAACTAAGTTAACTAAACATTCAAAATAATTATACAGGGGACCTTGAATTCATTATGAGTACCATCCAGTCAATGCCACCTAGACTTTAAAATATATGCACAGTAATTCATGACATTTTCTAACATCACAAAATCAATCTGTATTTCTTTTTTATTCCTTTCTGGAAAACCTTTTAAAAACACATTTGGGCTTAATTATGCCAATCGGAAGTAGACGCATTCAACAGAAACTGTGGCTTCAGGAAAGCTATACTCCAATACACAGAATGGAGGCAGCCACAGCTGTATCCCAAAGAATAAGCAAGATGGCTGAGAAAGACAGCTGACAGGAACTTGTGTAAGAATTACCTCAGAAATGTTTTTGTCAGTTTCTTTTCTTTTTTCTTCCAGTTTCCTTTCAATACCTACGATTCCTACAGCCCTTATTCTTCCTGGCTAAAAAACAAAAGTAGAAAATAAAAAGTCCCAAATAGGAAGAACACACTCTTTTGTAACCCCACCATACTGTGCGTTCAATGGCAAGAGAGGACTCACAAAGAACCCAAGAAAAACAGCACACAGTTACATCCAGTTTCCTTTCAAAACATTTGTCGGTTTATGGCCACACATAATGACCTTCAAATCATTATAAACAAAAACTGAACACAACAATAGATGGCTTATTTTTACTCTGTATTTCAGGTAAAAATTAAATTTCCTCTTCATTTTTGTTTTCTGGAAAGTCATCATGTAAGTATCAGAATTTAATAGGGCCTCAAATGTGCAAAAAATTAAGAGTTAAAATTCTGGTACTTGACAGTTATCATACAAGCTACTTTTACACATTTGAGTGTCTGTCCAGAGCTAGTGGTGAATGAGACTGGCCTGGAAAATGTCACCCCGTGGCACTACTGTCTGCTCTCTCAGATGCCACACTAATTATGAAGAACAGAATGCCAGAAGATGGAATCTAACTTTGTAAGTAGTTAATCATGTGTTATTTCCAAGTGTCTACTGTCTAGGTTCTGTGAAAATAAGGTTCTAATTAGAACATCACCATTTTGCTTCTGGCGAGCTCTATAATCAGAGAACTCTTTCCTTTAATGAAGATGCAAAGACAGAGCTGAAAACACTGGATTGGGAAACAGTTTAAAAAAAAATACCTGGGGTCCTCGATTTGTTTGTAACGACTGGGAAACTGGCGTATTCTCCCATCTTCGCTGTGTCATCTCCTCTGATAGACGCCTGTAAAACTGTTATGCACATACAAACACTTTTATTTTTTAAATTTGTTTAATTCTTTTTAATTGAAGGACAATTGCCTTACAACATTGTGCTGGATTCTGCCATACATCAACATGAATCAGCCGTAGGTATACATATGTCCCCTCCCTCTTGAACCTCCCCCTCCCAACCATCCCACCCCTCTAGGTTGCCACAGAGAGCTGGGCTGAGTTTTGGCAACCGATCTAATTTTGCATGTGGGAGTGCATATGTTTCAACGCTTCTCTCAATTTGTCCCGCCCCTCCTTCCCCTACTGTGTCCACAAGTCTGCATTTCCACTGCGGCCCTGCAGATGGGTTCATCAGCACCACCCTTCAAGATTCCATATATATGTGTTAATACACGACACTGAACCAGGCAGGCTGTGGCATCCTCATACACATCATTACTTAACATTTGTTTAGTTGAGAGGTCTGTTCGGTCATTTGTGACAAGCCTAGAATTCTCAGAGACATCAAAGGAAATCAAAGGAAGTTCTCTTCTTGGATCAACTTCAGAAAACACAAAGAGGGAAACAAAAAGGAACTGACCTTCTACAATAAAGTGAACTAATTCTCAACAAAGAGATGAGTGACAATGAAATAAATAGACTGACTTTAAACAATCCTGCATGTGTGGATTGTTTTCGATCCATACTGAAATTGACCCAGTGCCAAGAAAAATACACAACCATTATCCATGAAGGAAGCAGAGAATAATTTGTCTAGTTAAAATGTGAGGTCAGATATTAGGGCCAAAACATGCCTATGCTTGTTAAAAAACAACAACAACAACTGTATTTTTCAACTACAGTGAGAATGAGTTGAGTTAGTCACTTCAATTTGCTCAGAGCCTGTGGATTGAGAACACTGGGTCAGATGCTATAAAGAAAAAGAACATAAATACTTTATGATCCTGGTGGGAAGATAAACACAGGCTTATCAAATGTCTAAAGAATATTTACATACCGACTTATTAGCCAGAACATATAAACCATGATACCGTGGAATAAGAACTTACAACAGTTAGATTTGTATGGAGTTAATACAGGTAGACTGCCTGGTGTAAGGCTGGTGAACTTTCACGCACAGAGGAAGTTACACCTTTCACTGCATCATCCTCTGTCCCTTCATCCAAAAAAACAACAGCACCGAACACTTCACTAGTCACCTAGTGCCACGACTTAGCTCATTTCCAGCCTCTGATCTTTCCTGTTCCCACATCCTCCTGCTTCCTGTTCCCACTGAAACCTAAACTTCATATTCTTCACTGATCAGGTTTAAGAGATGATGAAAATTTTATTGGAAACATGGTGAAAACTGGTACGTTGAACAATACTGCCTTCCACCCTATAAACAAACAACAACCAGAATTCATACAAATGCGCTTTTCTAGTTCAGGTTTATTCATAAGGAGACTTACCTCAATCTGGCCATGTTCCTTGAAGGAGAGCTTGATGTAGGAGTTCTTACTGCTCTGGAATGGGCCAGGTTCTTTGTTAGAAGCAGCTGGGTGAAGATGAACCACTATTTTGGCACTGAAGAAAGAGCAGATGGAGTGTATTTAATTGCCTTTTAAGAATCACTAATTTGGCAGCTTCCTGGGTGGTCCAGTAGCTAAGAATCTACCATGCAACTAAGGGGATACGGGTTCGATCCCTGGTCCGGGAAGATCCCACACGCCACAGAGCAGCTAAGCCCATGCACCACAACTACTGAGCCTGCGCTCTAGAGCCTGGGAGCAGCAACCATTGCAGCCCGCGTGCCCGGGAGCCTGAGCTCTGCAACAAGGGAAGCCCCGCAACGAGAAGCCCCCACTCACCCCAGCTAGAGAAAGCCCACGTGCAGCAATGGAGACCCAGGGCAGCAAAAGAACAAACAACACTAATTCTGTTTTCCTAACTTATAACGTATTTCAGATCACTTAAATAATTCACATAGAAACAAAGAACATCCTGAAAGGAATCCTTTTAAAGTCTGTATCAATTCAGTATTAATGAACCTCTCAAAAATCTTTCTACTTAAAATGTATACGCTGTGCACCAAAAATTTCAAGTTACCAGCTCTATGGATTAAATAAAAATGTGGTTTTAGGAAATCAGTTCAAAATAAACTTGCAGAATGTGGGGTGGTTTATGACGCTGGTTGACAATCAGGTTTTCCACCCCGTCATTTCCAAAGGTGACCAGGGGGCCGATCATCTCTGCCAAGGCATACGACCATACTCAATTGAAAACAAAATGTGAAAACTTATCTGCGTAAAACTGGCCAGCTGACATTTTATTAAAACTTCATCCAAAACTAACATTCCACAGTGTCATTTTTGGAAAATGCCACTCAGTCGATGACATGATTTAGAGAGATATCCTGCAGCAAAAACAATTCTCAAAACACTGCTGCCCCAGGATCACAAACTGCTATGATCTTTATGACAATTGCTATCTTCTAGGCCATTAAAAACACCACTGTATTTGTTCAGTTCTATGTCTTTTTTCCCCCAACCAATTCAATAAACAATCTCATATCAACATGAGCAAAACTGAAAAACTCAAAGTCTCTTGCATATCCAGCTTAGACCTTTTTCTCTATGACCACATTATACTGGGTTGGCCACAACGTTCGTCCGAGTTTTCCTATAACATCTTCTAGAAAAACCCAAATGAACTTTTGGGCCAACACAAGGGATATACTGATTATGCAGCATTGCTTTGTTTAGATCCATAGAGCTGTCTAAATATCATCCTAAAACTGAACCACCACGTGTGGGGCCTCCTTGATGTCACAAATGCTATGGTTAGTGAACTGGGGCTAGGCACGGACAGACGCTCCATGGGTTCCTTCTTGGGGACTATCTTTAAGTGAAGCGAGCAAATAAAACCGTGTAAGCAGAATCCCAAGACTGTTTGAAATTAACTGTCAGGGAAACAAACTATGACGATTAGGATCAGTTAGGAGTGAGCACACGTACCTACAACCTTTAAAACTAAAAAACCTGGAGCCCTAACTATCAGGACTTCTCAAAGGAAACTCAGTGAAAAGCTAAAAGATGATACAAAATGAAGTGTAAACAAAGTCAGCATAAAAAGAGTCATGCTGGAAATTCCCTGCCAGTCCAGTGGTTAGGACCCTGTGCTCTCGCTGCTGAGGGACCCGGTTCTTTGATTGCAGGCTCTGACTACACGAAAGGTAAAGATAAGCCCAAGTAGGGGAAAAACTCCTTACCAGCAATATTTGTTTGCAAGTTGTCCTCAATTACATGCGCCCAAGTATATATAAGCCAAAATGTCTTATATACTTGAGTAAACAGAAACATTTTAACCTGTGGCGTTAAACCAGGGTGACTACATCTCCTGGTTTGCTTGGGGACAGTCCTGTTTTTTATACTTACCTGATCTAATGATAAGTAGGGTCCCCTATTATTCTAATAAATGTCCCAGTTTGGACAATAACTTGTGACGCTCTATTCAACACTGATGCCTGAAAAGGTTGAAGCTGAGAAACTTATGGTCAACTAGAATTAGGAGTAAAGTCAGGCATTTTTCTCAGATGGGTCACTTCTGATCTTAAGTGCTGAATGAGAGGTGTTATTGTTGCTCAGTCATTAAGTCATGCCAGACTCTTTGTGCCTCCATGGTCTGCACCAGGCCAGGATCCTCTATCTGCCACCATCTCCCAGAGTTTGCTCAAACTCATGTTCATTGGGTCGGTGATGCTGTCTAACCATCTCATCTCATCCCCTTCTCCTCCTGCCGTCAATCTTTTCCAGCATCAGGGTCTTTTCCAAAGAGTCAGCTCTTCGCATCAGGTAACCATGAGAGATACACAGATGCACAAAAGCAAATATCAGGGGAGTTCCCTGGTGGTCCAGTGGTTGGGACTCTGCACTTTCACTGCCAGGGGCCTGAGTTCAATCCCTGGTCGAGGAACTAAGATCCTGCAAGCCATGTGTCAGGGCAAAAAAAATGATTCAACTGTCTGCAAATACATTCAGTGACAGCTCACCCGCACTTATTTATTATGACACGAGGATACTACAACAATCTTAGTACTTGATTCATGCTTTAAGAATGACTTCCATTTATCAATGAATTTAAAGTAGGATAACATCTTTTTGTAAACATAGATATTTTCCCCCAGTTTTGAGATATAACTGACATACAACACTAGAAGTGTAAGGTGTGGAGCATAATGATTTGAGTTACACACATCATGAAACAATTACCAGAGTAAATTCAGTGAACATCCAATACAAAATTAAATAGAAAAAAAATTTTTTTCCCTTGTGAGGAGAACTCAAGATTTACTCTCAACAACTCTCATATATAGTGTACAGCAGTGGTAATTACATTCATCATGTCGTACATCACATCCCTATTGCTTATTTATCTTATTACTGGAAGTCTGTGCCTTTTGACCACTTTCATCCAATTTTCCCTTCCCTCCCCGCCCCACCTCTGGCAACCACAAATCTGATCTCTTCTTCCATGAATTTAGTTGAAGTATAACTGACCTCCAACACTATATTAGTTTCTGTTACACAACAGACAGGTTTGATGTTTCTATACATTTCAAAACCATCCCATGATAAGTCTAGTTATTATATTAAAGTGAAACTTGCTCAGTGTGTCCAACTCTTTGCCACCCCATAGACTGTAGCCCACCAGACTCTGTCCACGGAATTCTCTAGGCAAGTATACTGGAGTGGTTACCATGCCCTTTTCCAGGGACCTTCCTGATCCAAGGATCGAACCCAGGTCTTCCACATTGCAAGCAAACTCTTGACTGTTTGAGCTACTCAGGAGTCTATTACATGACACCATACAAAGAGATGACCTAATTTTTCACTATATTCCCCACACCGTACCTTTCATTCCCATGACTCAATTATTTTGTAACTAGAAGTTTATGCCTCTTAACCTTCCTCGTCTATTTCTCTATTTCCCCAGGACAATACTGTCTCAAGGTAAACACAACCAACAGATTCGCTCGCTCGTAGGCTGTCACAACACAACTGACTGGGCAACGACACAACCAAGGCAATGAGGATGGCTTGACTGGAGACGCTTTTGTGCATAAATACTGTCATATACAGACCTTACCTTTTTCCAATTCCAGCTGCCTGTTCTTCAATGAACACGATTTGGGCAAGAGGGATGGCCATGCAGCATTCCTGGGAGGGAATCAAGAGGAAACAGGACCCATAAGATTCCTCAGAAATCCTTGTTTTATAAATTTATGGGGTGTGTGGCAAGTTGAGAAACTTATGATCAACCAGAAATAGGAATAAAGTTCTATAATGACTTTTCGTTTCATTATGAATGACTGGCCATTGAATAGGTCTAATGATAGCCATATTAGCTTCCTTCCATGATAATCAAAAAAATTATACTAAGAATAATTTATAAATATATAGCTTGAGGACAGCTATCCCTCCAAAAAAAGATGTCTTTCTTGAATGCTTATTTCTTTAAAAAGAAAGAATTAGGCAAATTACCAGTTCTGAGGTATGCATTATCAACAAGGGCAGTATTAGCACCAAGGGGGAAAAAACTGGTTCTTGCAGGGAAAAAAAAGAGACAGAATTTGCAGTGGTTAGTGACCTTTCCAAGAGCCTCAGTACAATGCAGAGTTTACCTGCAGAACTAAAATTTCATGGGGTTGGCGGCCATGCTGTGTTGCTTCTTTTACAAGACAGAAACTTACACACAGACACACAGACACACACACACACACACATAGACACACACACACACACATTTTCAAGTTAAAGCTCTTTGAAATAAAGATGTCAGGTCAATACTATAACTGAGTCCTCTCCTCTTAGAAATGCAGAAACGGGGCGGGAGGGGGTCTCTCCTCTTGCTGAGTGACCCAGAGGCAGTTCCCCTCAGCATCTAGGTGGCAGGATGCCCTTGGCAGCAGGCATCCTCCTCCTGTTTCTCAACAACAATCAGGGAGACCAGGTTGCTTTAAGGACTGCTGACTGATGGGGACACTCGAATGTAGGGGAGGATCTGATTTGGGCTTAAAATCCAGGAGTCACCATGACTCTCTGTACAGTATTTTTCAGAGAAAAACTCTTCTGTTTCAGGGTTGAATGAGAGGCTAGACCGTAACTCCTCTATCTGCACCCCATCAAAAGAGACAATGGAACACATTCTTCTGACATGTGAAAGCGAAAATTTATCGCATCTTATAGCTTTGCCAGAAAGAAAAAATGAAAGAAATTAGTGACTTAAAACCTAGAACTGATGCAAATAATTCAAACTTACATGATTCTTCTGATCTCTCCAAATTAGACGGTGAGTACTAAGAAGGAGGGTCCCAGGATCAAATTTTATCTAGAAAAACAAGATCATCAAAAAATATTAATAACATATCACACAACATGGTCAGATTTTCTTCCCCATGAACTGCCTGATAGTAAGTCAATCACATAAACATTTTAGAATTAAGTTTGTCATAAGTCAAAGAGAAGCAATGCTACACACTTCATAAGCCTTGCTAAAATTGGGAAAAAAATTGCAAACCACCTAGCTATGGAGCAGTAGGGGAGTGGCTAAATCAGGAGTGATACATTCATTCTATGAAGTTTAGGCAGAGATGAAAAAGAATGATGAGGTGGAGCTATATAAACTATCATGAAACTCTAAGACATAGGATGAGAGGGGAAGAAAGCAACCAAAGGATACTGCATATAATATAATTAGACAAATAGACAGATAGATATAAATATCAATAAACTCCATATTTATCAAACTACATGTGAGATATATCTATAAATAGACAGATAGATTGATGTGTATATGTACTATGAACACAGATAAATAGTAGAAAAAGGTCTAAATGGGATCGATACTCAATGATCTGTTAATATTATCTCAGAAAAAGTATGAAGGAATGGAAGAAAGAGAAGCAAAGGGCCCTTTTCCAAAACCATATATCTCACTATTGATTGCATTTTTACCATGAGACTGAAGGTGTATAACACTCATATAAAATTTTTAAATGGTTTTTAAATAACAAGAAAATCCAGAAAAAGACACAAACACATGCAAAGTAAGTGTGGATGGAGATTCAATAAAGGGTACTAAGAAACTTGGGTTGCTCAGCAGGGACCAAAAAAAAAAAAAAAAGTAGGATTTATACCTAACACAATGTACCAAAATAAATTCTGGACAGAGTTTAAAAATTGAAAATTTATTTTAAAAAAGTATAAAATTATTTGAGTTAAAAATTATCAAAGCTAGAAAAATCATAAGAGAATTTTTGAAATCACTTCGGAGGGGAGAAAATCTTTCTAAAAAAAACAGTAAACCCATAAGCATTAGAGGAAAAGATGGAACAATTTGCTACACACACACACACACACACACACACACACACACATTCTTCATGGCAAAAATCATCAAGAGCAAAGATGGCAGACTGGAAGAAATAGTTGTAACTCACATCAGAGACAAACATGTACATCTCCTTAATATATAAAATACGCTTACAAATCAGTAAGAAAATATTCTATAATCCATTAGACAAATGGGCAAAGACTATTAACAGGAAGTTCACAGAAAAGGTACTACAAATGACTCTTAAACACATTAACTGATATTAACCTCACTGATGATAAGAAAAAGGCAAATTGAGAGAACACCAGGCTACCCTTTTCATCCATGAGATTGGCAGAAGTTCAAAAGTTCAGTAACACTGAGCTGCTGACAAGTTGGGGAAATAAGCATTTACACATATTGCTGGAGGGCAGTGTATTGTCATCTATCAAAAATATAAAGACACCAACCCTTTGATCCAATCAATGTCTTTCTAGAAATGTACTCCACTGATGAATTTACACCTGTAGTCGTTGCTGTTTTTTAAAAGCAAAAGATAGGAAACAACTTAAATGTCCATCACCAGGGAAATGTACATCCACACAAAGAATGACAAGTTAGTTATTAAAAAGAATGAGGAGACTCTTTATGTATTTATTGTATTTGATAAAATCTAAGATGTCATTCAGAGAAGGCAATGGCACCCCATTCCAGCACTCTTGCCTGGAAAATCCCATGAACGGAGGAGCCTGGTAGGCTGCAGTCCATGGGGTCGCTAAGAGTCAGACAGGACTGAGCAACTTCACTTTCACTCTTCACTTTCATGCATTGGAGAAGGAAATGGCAACCCTCTCCAGTGTTCTTGCCTGGAGAATCCCAGGGACGGGGGAGCCTGGTGGGCTGCCGTCTATGGCATCGCACAGGGTCGGACACAACTGAAGCGACTTAGCAGCAGCAGCAGCAGCAGCAAGATGCCATTAATTATAAGATACATCTGGCTTCCAGAGTTGTTAAAATGTGTGTGGGGGGAAGGGGGTTGAGGGGAATGTACATTTAGAATTAATGAAATATGGTAAACTCTCTATATAGATTAGGTGAAAAAACCAAAGTGTCAGAACTTTGTATGCATAGCATAAGTTGATACTTTAAAAGGGAAAAGACTGTACTTTACATGGACACCTGTGGATGACACAAATGCATAACTCTAGAATAAAGCACTGTTGACTTCTGAGAGGGCACGGGGGACAAAGTCTCCCTCCTAGGATGGGAGGGAGACTTTTAACTTTTTATTTTTTATGATGGAATCATGTCATTTATGCAAAATACAAATGTTAAAATGCTTTTAAAAACTATAATACAACCACAAAAAAAGCCAGCGAGGTCTTTAGAACCAAACTTTTAATCTTTATGATTTGTTACTACGCGCTGGAAGTATTTTGCAAAGTCGGACTTGACTGAGTGACTAATGAACATATCCAGGGTGGGTTCTTGATATATATTGTAAATTACATAAATAAACAAATTTTGGAGTTGGAGCCCTAAACGATTGAAAAGCCAACCTCTTCATTTGTGTTGAAAGCAAGAAATACATTGGAAGCTTCTATTCACTCTAATTGCTAGAGGGTAGAACTGGCCATAGGTAGGACGTGCTCATATCCTTTTGAGGAGCAGTTATTTCAAAAGATACAAGCTTAATCCTATTTATAAAATAGAAACTCAAAGGAAAGGATTTTAGTAAGGGTCCAGATTATTACAAATAATAATTCTTTTGAGTTTAAAATAATGTGGTTAAAAATGTATATCAAGTAAATAACCAATTGCTGCTGCTACTGCTAAGTCACTTCAGTCGTGTCTGACTCTGTGCGACCCCATAGACGGTAGCCCACCAGGCTCCCCCGTCCCTGGGATTCTCCAGGCAAGAACACTGGAGTGGGTTGCCATTTCCTTGTCCAATGCAGGAAAGTGGAAAGTGAAAGTGAAGTCGTTCAGTTGTGTCCGACTCTTAGCGACTCCATGGACTGCAGCCTACCAGGCTCCTCCGTTCATGGGATTTTCCAGGCAAGAGTACTGGAGTAGGGTGCCATTGCCTTCTCCGACTGACTATATTACCAACATTTTAACACTGGCAACTCTAAATAATACGGTTAACAAGCATGCACGGGAAGAAACCTGCCCTGCCTGGCTGAAGACACTCTGAGAGAGATTACTCCACCAAGCATTCCAGCACCTCAGAGAAGTAACATCTGAAGTAGCACATATTCATTCCTGGCACCTATTTTGGTCTGGCTATGAATGTTTTGGCTAATGTGGCATACACAAAACCAAATGATTGAAAAGCTACTTTTAAAAATCTCTTTTTTGCCAATGAGTAAGACTGCTTTTTCCCAGAAGCAAATATTTTGTCAGCTTGAGAGTACCTGAGGCCACATTACACAGCATAACTGCCTAATAGTCTTGATTAGGAAACTGCACCTTATCTGTCTGGAATCCAAGCATCAGGCTGCGAGCTGAAAGCTGAAGCCAGANAACAAACAAAACAAACCTGAAGCTCAAATTTTAGTAACGTCCTTATATATAAAGTCGGTTAATGGACCATCTAAGACGTCTCTCTCTCTAGAGTCCTTTTGTGATATATGACCCATTATACCCATATTTTCTTAAAAATAGATCTTCTAAGGAATTTGTTATTGTAGAATATAATTGCCTTTATATAATTCTCTGCTTTGGCTACCCATTGGGCATGTAATAAGATTGCATACTCAACAAAATGTGATTTTAAAAAGTTTTCCAAATTACTTGCAATTTTTATATTAGAATTTTAAGATTTGTTGTATATTCATATATCTCCTTATTTAACTCAGCCATGATTTCAATGATTTAGCAGCTTTCTTTTTCTATGATGTCACTTTGTCCTTAGCACTTGGTACTGAAGTGTGAGAATATTTTCTCTCTTCTTATACAGTAGCTCTTTTCGTCGTATCTATCTACCTACCAAGCTACTCACCTATTATATCTGTATATCTAAATCTATACTACCTATGTATGTTTACATATGTATATGTTCCCCACTGATCTTTCTGTACCTAATATTTTAACTTTCTGAAGGTGCATAATTAGAGTTACATAGGCCATACCATAATTTTAATATCATTTTATCTAAGAAAATTAAGCACTTGATTTTAATAAGGTATTACACCTTATCATCTGAATATTTTCTCTTTTCTGTTTCCATAATGCCAATATATTCTTTTAAGCTATAGCAGCACATTATGAATCATTTATTGGATCATTCACATGGCCATAAATCTAATATTTAGGCAAGACACCTTTTTATTAAAAAGTTATTTTGGGAGGAGCAGTGTCCTTAGAATTGTGAATTCAGAATTATTTCATATCAAATGTCATAATAAAAAAGACTTCCAAATAAAGAAAATGAATGCAGATTTCTCAATTAGCTTTTATATATGTAACTGAATGAGATAAATATCTACTTAACCATCCAGGAATGGGAAGTCAAGTGGGCCTTAGAACAAAGCTAGTGGAGGTGATGGAATTCCAGTTAAGCTATTTCAAATCTTGAAAGATGATGCTGTGNAATGTTCATTGCAGCACTGTTTATAATAGCCAGGACATGGAAACAACCTAGATGTCCATCCGCAGACGAATGGATAAGAAAGCTGTGGTACATATACACAATGGGATATTACTCAGCTATTAAAAAGAATGCATTTGAATCAGTTCTAATGAGGTGGATGAAACTGGAGCCTATTATACAGAGTGAAATAAGTCAGAAAAACACCAATACAGTATATTAACGCATATATATGGCATTTAGAAAGATGGTAATGATGACCCTATATACAAGACAGCAAAAGAGACTCAGATGTAAAGCCCACTCCAATATTCTTGCCTGGAGAATTCCATGGACAGAAGAGTGTGGTGGGCTACAGGCCATGGAGTAGCAAAGAGTCAGACACAACTGAGCAGCTAACACTTTCACCTTCTTTTTTCCGCATGTAGATGGCATTTAATACCACAAGACTGAGCAGAAAGCAAACGAAGGGAAGAGAAGAGGGTCCAGTTGAGTGGTAAGGACCCCAGCATTTCAAGGACAGCAGAGAGAAGAGGAGTAAGGATGAGGACTGTAGTGGTGGAGCTAGGGAGATAGGAAGAAAACCAGAGATGAGGGTGGAAAATGTTGGTGTCTGCTTGTCATCCCCTCCGGGAAGCCATCTCCCCCATCCTCCCCTGCTGCTGAAACTCTGCTTTGTTTGGGTCTTGGGGGTCATGCCCTTCATGAGAGGCAGGTGGTCTCTTCAGTTTTGTGGAGGCGGGGCGGGGGCAGGTGTGAATTGTGAGGCCTAAGACATCCATGGTAACCACTCTCCTTGCTGGTTTGGGTGATACAACTTTGGCCAATCAGGTGTGAGTGAAAGCCCACTGGGTGGCTTTGGGTAAAGTTCCCATGCTTTTGAAAAGTGAAGGAAAGGAGAAAATAGAGTTCCTTTCCTGCCTCAAATGTAGCCTCTGGATTGAGACTCTGCAGCCAGCTTGTAACCAGGACAAATGTGAGCCCCACAGCCCAAACAATAAAGATGTAAAGAATATTTGTGTTAAATGACGTCTTTGAATTGTTGGATTGACCAAATTTGGAGCTCTCCTAGCAACAGATTTATTTTCCAAGATAATCATTTTTCTAAAAGTTTAGGCATTGTGGGTCTTCCATGACCTGTGTGTAGCTCTAAGCATCCCAGATAGTACTCATGGTTTCACACGACAGAGCAAGGTGGCTCGTGCCCTCTGGTAGTATGATTATGCCAAGGGCTTGAGGGTGATATTTAGTTCAGAACTTAATGGTTTCTTCTACCTTATTTTGGGGGAATAGCAATTTCCCAATCTTTTATGTGTGTTCTTTGTCACTCAATGCTAATTTAATATTATGCTTACAATTTATTTCTTTCAACAGTCAAAACCCAAATTTTTCTGCCAAACTAAAAGCATATTTTATCTCAGTCATCTCAGAAGAAATGGATCGTTTTTAATTATGACATGTTATCCACACTTGGTCAGTAGGAAGGATGCTGAGAATAACTGAGCTGGAAATAGTCTAGAGTTTATTTTTCAGCTAACTTGGAAAAGATTCAGAATAGGGCAACATAGGAAGGAAGAAATAGATACTGAAGGGTCAGGACAACAAGAAATGAGATAGAGATTTAAATACAAATAAAGTACCTGAAGTCAAAATGTTTGATGACACTTAGTATCTTAATTAACCAGATTTTAAGATAATGACTGTATATCTTCAAATGGTTTGGGCTGTCCTTTAAGCTCTTTGAATAGTGTTCTTTTTATTCAATTAATGCTTCTGAAAGAGCTTTAATTTTACATTAATCAAAAGCCCTCATGATATTCTCAGGATTTACTCAAATTCAAGGTGTTGGTTGTTTTTTTTTTTTTTTAATTTTAAGTGCAATTAAGTTATCAAGGCAGAGCCTCTGATTGCAGGGACAAAATTGCATAGCAACAGTCAGTTGTCTAAGCCTGGGGCACTGCTGCATCCCATGTTCCTGCCAGGCTGCGGAGCGGGGCGCATGTGGTCAGACTCCACAATGAATGGGACCAACTTCCCTTTACCTTCCTTCTGAGGAGCAAAACCTGCTTCCTTGACAATGTAAATAGTTACATTATAATACCCATTTTTACCACAAACAGCTCTCTGCCTGTACTCCCAAGTAGAATTCTAGAAAATTCTACAATATTTACAAAAAAAGAAAAGAAAAGAAGAGAATGTTTTCTTACCTGTCGGCATGAGATGTTTCTAACCTTCCCAAAGCAGTACCTGCTCTTTGTCTTTTCCAGCTCATGGGATCAGGCGGCCAAACCTGTCAGGGTACCTGTCCTGTACTGATTNCAGGATGTGTGGATATGAACTTAAAATGAGGCCATGATATGTATAATTTTATAACTTGCTTTTTTCACTTAGCAGCCTATTGTTAGTCATTCCTCAAGCTGGTTAGGGCATGTAATATCTAATTAACCAAGCCCCATAGTGAACATTCAGATTGCCTCCAATTTTTCCCTATATTGCAGAATAATAAATCATATATATAATATGCTATGTGCTGTGTAAGTTGCTTCAGTCGTGTCTGACTCTTTGTGACCCAGTGGACTGTAGCTTGTCAGGCTCCTCTGTCCATGGGATTCTCCAGGCAAGAATACTGGAGTGGGCTGCCATGCCCTCCTCCAGGGGATCTTCCCCGCCCAGGGATGGAACTCTGGTCTCTTATGTCTCCTGCATTGGCAGGTAGGTTCTTAACCACTAGCGCCACCTGGAAAGCCCATGTATATCTATCTATATATATAGAGAGAGATGTCTATATCTATCTATACATATAATATTGCTGCCATGTATGTGTGCATTTCATTATCGTTTTTATAGTTTTATGCATCCCTGACTATTTCCCAAGGGTAAATTCCTAAAATTTAGGAAGATCAAACCAGTCAATCCTGAAGGAAACCAGTTCTGAATATTCATTGGAAGGGCTGATGCTGAAGCTGAAACTCCAATACTTTGGCCACCTGATGCGAAGAACTGACTCATTGGAAAAGGCCTTGATGCTGGGAAAGACTGAAGGCAGGAGGAGAAGGGGATGACAGAGGATGAGATGGTTGGATGGCATCACCGACTCCATGGACATGAGTTTGACCAAATTTCAGGAGTTGGTGATGGACAGAGAAGGCTGGCATGCTCTAGTCTATGGGGTCCAAAGAGTCAGACACAACTGAGCAACTGAACTGACCTGAAATTCCTAAAAAGTGAAATAGCAGCTTAAAATACATTTTCTAAATCTTCTAGTATAAGCTGGCAATTTGCCACTTTACACACCACTAACCTTCTTACATTACTTTTTAAATTAGCTGAGACTAACAGACGCTTCTGTGAATTGAAACAAATGACCTGTCTACAATGCTTACGAAAACAACACATTATCCGGTCATAAGGGGCCCATGAAAACTATGCCTGTATAAATAAGCAAAAGGCACCTGGGCGGTGGAAAGAGCAATGGTCGGGCTCCACCATTACCAACTGTGTGACCTTGGACAGGTTGCAGTTTTCTCAACCACCCACTGAAGGTCTCGGTGTCCTCATTTTCAGAGGATACACTATTTCATAAACACACTGCATGTGGAGGACACACATTATGACAGAAAGAGGCTGGCACTGGTGACTGCGGTGTTTTGAAGTGCTCCAGCACTGTGAACAAAGCACAGGCTCTGGGAATCTGATCAGCAGAGATTTAACCCCTCCCTGGCTCTGTGGTAACCCAGGTTCAATCCCTGGGTCGGGAAGATCCCCTGGAGAAGGAAATGGCAACCCACTCCAGTATTCTTGCCTGGGAAATCCCAAGGACAGAGGAGCCTGGCCACTTATAGTCCACTCAACTGAGCACACAAACTTCTGGTAATCTACTTCAGTGGATCTTAGGCAAATTGTTACCTCTGAGACTTCTCTTCGCACTCAGTAAAACAGTCACCTCATATGCCCACTGAGATGATTAAATTATGAAAAGCTTCTGGCACATAGTAGGTACTATGTCTATTCAAGGTGTGCTTGCTTTAATGTATTTCACACTCACAAAGAGCCAGAAGATACAAGGTCGAATGGAGAGCACCCACTGGTCTTAGCTCTGCGCCCGCTGGCTGGGGGAATGGGTTGAGTGCAAAGCTGAGAAGGCTGGGGGGTCTGCACTGCGGTGCTGAGATGAGGGGGCAAGTGAGAGATTCTGAAAGGGCTCCTGCTCACATATGGAAGCTGACGTGCAGCTTCCTGGAGTCCTCAGACCACGGGCCATCCGGACACCTTTCAGCAGAGAGGAAGCCAGGACACAAGACTGCCCCTGGGACTCATTTTGGCCTCAGGTGATACTCAGAAGGCTCAGCAGTGACTGAGTAGGACTGGCCTGGGGACCACAGTGCCTTAGAGCTCTGCTTCGATTCCAAGACCCATACACCCCTCCCGCAGCACCCCCAGCTTGCACAACAGTCAAGCATTCTTGACTAGCAACAAGGACCTACTGTATAGCACAGAGAACTAGATATCTCATAATAACTTCATTGGAAAAGACCCTGATGCTGGGAAAGATTGAGGGCAGGAGGAGAAGGGGGCGACAGAGGATGAGATGGGTGGATGGCATCATCGACTCAATGGATATGAATTTGAGCAAACTCTGGGAGATGGTGAAGGACGGGGAGGCCTCGAATGCTGCAGTCCATGGGGTCACAAAGAGTCTCACCTGACTGAGCAACTGAACAACAACAAATAACTTGTAACATAACAATTGAATCACTTTGCTGCATACCCGAAACGGACACAGCATTGTACATTAACTATACTTCAGTAACAAGATTTGGTTATTTTTTAAAAAAAGAATTGACTTAAAAGGTTCAACTAAATTTTTCCCATAACTTTTTTCTTAATCCTCTGATACCTAGATCTACTTGTCCCAAAAACAAACAGAAAAACAAATAAAGGAAAAACGAAAATTTGCTGATTCAGCGATGGTATTTTTTCATATCCAATTACTAATAGTTTTGATTTTTTATTGTTTTAATGATATTATATTGTGTGTTAGCCAAGATGTCTCTAATTTGCATATTGGAATTACGGTAGAACAACACTGTGGTGATCTGCAAAAGCAAGACTGCTATCAGAGGGTGACTCTGGAGCCGTATTTGAAAACCAGTTGTGTGGGGAAGTTCCAGTCCCCTGAGGAAGGGGACGTTGATTAAACTTCCCAGTCACCACAGTTCCAAAGGTGGAACCTCAGTTTACAAAGACATTTAGCTAATCATGCCAAGCAAAAGATGCAAACCCAATTTGAGATCAAGCTCATAAAAGTACTGAAGCAGTAAAAAGAGCTGTTGTTTAGTTCCATAACCCATGTTCACCTCTTCGACCCCAGGGACTGTAGCCCACCAGGCTCCTTTGTCCATGGGATCCTCCAGGCAAGAATACTGGAGAGGGTAGCCATTCCCTTCTCTGGGGGAATCTTCCTGACCCAGGGATCGAACCCATGTTTCCTGCCTTAGCAGGCGGGTTCTTAACCAGCTGAGCCACGGAGGAAGCCAGGAAACAAGTTTCTGCTGCTGCTGCTGCTGCTGCTAAAAAGTCGCTTCAGTCGTGTCGGACTCTGGGCGACCCCATAGACGGCAGCCCACCGGGCTGCCCCGTCCCTGGGATTCTCCAGGCAAGAACACTAGAGTGGGTTGCCATTTCCTTCTCCAATGCATGAAAGTGAAAAGTGAAAGTGAAGTCGCTCAGTCGTGTCCGACTCTGTGCGACCCCATGGACTGCAGCCTACCAGGCTCCTCCTTCCATGGGATTTTCCAAGCAAGAGTGCTGGAGTGGGGTGCCATTGCCTTCTCCGAAGCAGAGTTTCTAAGTCCAAACAAAAAAAAAGATCTCGACCCAATAATGGAAACATGCAAAAACGCCTTCGAGGAGGCAGGGCACCGGGGTCCCCAGGCATGTCTGCGGTGCCTCGGGTGGCTGTGTAAGCCCCGCCCTGGAAGGAAGGAGGCCTCAAGCTACTCTCAAGCAGAGACAGGAAAAGCTCTGGGTCAGGAAACGAGTTCCAAAGTACAAGAGGAAGTTTCTCTCTAAGGACACTGCAAGGAAGGAGAAGGTAGCAAGTGAAAACTTCTGGAAACTAAAAATGCTGATAAACAATTTTTTTTCCCCTAATTCCAGCTCATACATTTCATTCAGAACAGGATGATCGTTCGTAGTATGACGGTAGTCTCCAGTGAATGTTAACGTGTCCGTGAAACACAGGTAATATTTCTCCTTGCCATCTGCAAACACACCTCTTTATGGTTTACGTTTGGATTACCAGGCACGGCCTATTCCGTCACTTAACAAAACAAACCTCCTTTCCAACGTCTCTCCCGGACCACGAGCAATCAACACACACACACACACACACCCACACACACACAGCCTCTGGCCGAGGCGTCCCAGGAGAGGCGGGCTTTTCTCTTCGGAAATCCTTTCGGTTCGCCCCGCTCCCGCTCCGGCCAGGACCGCCCAGTCCCCCCGGTTCCCACAGGTCCCGGCGCCCGAAGCCACGCCCGGTTCGGGAGCGCAGGACCCGGCGGCCTCCGGACAAAGGCGGAACCGGCCTGCCCGGCGCGGTCGGGGGCGAGGACTCGGGGTTCCCTGCCCGCGTCCGCCGTGCCGCCCGGGGCGGGGTCTCTGCCCGGGCTGGAAGAGGGGCGCCGCCCGCGCGCTCCCCCCGGGAGCCGTTCCCGAGTCGGGCCGGAGCCCGGCGCCAGGCGGGCGTGGACGGGGGCGGCGCCGATCGGCGAGGCCAGCCGGGGAGCTGGGGTCGCGGAGCGAGGCCCGGCCGGCCGCCGCCCTACCTTCTCCTCGCCGTCGTAGATGCGCACCCCCCGCTGCTGGATCACCAGCGTCTCGTTGATCTCCAGGAGGCCGCTGGTCCACACGAAGCGGTCCATGGCCGCCGCCCGGCCGGCCTCCGCCGCTCGCCCGCGCTGGCGCTCCGGGACGGCGAGCCGAGCCGCCGGGCAGCCTGCGGCGCCCCCTGGCGGCGGGCGGGGCGGAGGCCGGCAGGGAAGGAGCTGTCTAGCCCCGGAGCCCTGCGGCGCGCGCGCGGCCGCGGGGCGCCCGGGACGTGGAGACGTGCTTGGTGCGCCCTCTGGCGGTCCATCGGCCACAGTCCCAGTGGAGACGTCCACCCCATCCTTTGTCCTTGTTCAGTCGCTCAGTCGTGTCGGACTCTTTGCGACCCCATGGACTGCAGCACACCAGGCTTCCCTGTCCTTCACCATCTCCCGGAGCTTGTTCAAACTCGTGTCCATCGAGTCGGTGATGCCATCCAACCATCTCGTCCTCTGTCGTCCCCTTCTCCTCCTGCCTTCAATCTCTCCCAGCATGAGGGTCTTTTCTGATTAGTCGGCTCCTCGGCTCTTCGCAGCCGGTGGCCAAAGTATTGGAGCTTCACCTTCAGTCCTTCCAATGAATATTGAGGATTGACTTCCTTTAGGATTGACTGGTTTGATCTCCTTGCAGTCCAAAGGACTCTCGAGAGTCTTTGTCCTCAGCCGCAAACCCAGAGATTACAAGAGACTTTTAGGGAGCCTAGAACGCAGCTTGGACTTTCTGATTGTACACTATTCCTGCATATTTATGCCCTTTTCTTGTCACTTCCCAGCATGTTGCCGTGTTCATTAAAGCCTGTCATTGATAACTTTTTTCCCAGATGAATATTTATGACCTGATTTGTTTTCACACAGCTTCAATCAATATGTAGGTACTATTTTGAAAAAAAAAAAAAAATACTATTTTGTGCCCCACTTTTTTTCCAATTAAAATCCTTTTCATTTAAACACTTCCAGTATTAACACAGACTTCACACATTTACTCTAGATAGTATTTCAGGACTATTCAGATCTATTATAATTTACCTGTGGATGGGTCTCTGCAAACCAGTGCCTGACTGCCACTCCCACCTGCTGGGCCTTGCGTTTCCCTTTCATTTCTTTCTCTACCTTGCATTATAAATGAAGCACCTGTATTTGTACTTCTACAACTGATATGTATTTTCCCCTTTAGGATTATTTTCTTAGAGTGTCTTCCCAAAGTAGGATGACTGCTTTTAAGAGTTTGAACCCATGTTTCGAAAACCTGCTACATATTGGGAACTTATTGAGGCAGAGTGTAGTGCCACCAGCAAATTGTTCTTTATCCAAGCCAAGTTACCCTGGCTACATTAGATGTTATAATTTTTGTGGGCTTTTTTTTGCCATTTGACAATTATTATTTTAATTTACTTTAATTGGAGGATAATTACTTTACAATATCATGTTGGTTTTGGCCATATATCCATATGAATCGGCCAAGGCATAGATGTGACCCCCACATCCTGAACCCCCTCTCCCCCTCCCCTCTATTCTTTTTTCTGATTTTCACTTACCAATGAGACAATTTCTCAATACCTTTGAATCAAAAAAAGATCTTCATCCTGAAAAGTGCCTAACACTACGGACAACTCCTGCTCAAAAGCTGGGGAATATTCATTTACACCGAAGCATACAGGTCAGGGGAGGAAGGGGTGTGGAGAAAGAGATGGAGAAGGAGCCGCTTGCGGGTGAGGTAGGGAGACAACCAGGAGGGTGTGGGGTTCTGGAAGCCAAAAGAAGAGGGGCTACCGCGAGGAGGAAAGCTGGGCTGCGACACTTCTGCTGGTAGGGCAGGTGCTGGGGGACTGATCCCTGTTTTTCTCACGTGGACATTTTGGTGGCCTCGGCAGGAGTGGTCCAATGGGGTGGTGGAAGAAAAAATTTCATAATCTGATTTTAAAAGAGAAAAAGAGGAGGGGACTTATAGACAGGGAGCACAGATGATCCTTTTGAGGAATTTTGCTGCCAAGGAAAGCAAAGAAACAAGCTGGTTTCTTTGCTCAAAAACAGAAAGGGAAGTGAGATTGCATGAGAGTTGGGCTGGTTTTTGTTGTTATTGTTATTGTTTTGGCCTTGCACCATGTGGGATCTTGGGTCCCTGATGGGGAATCGAACCTCTGCCCCTGCAGTGCTGCACAGAGTCCTAACCACTGGACTGCCAGGGAATTCCCAGAGTCCAGATCATTTCTTGATGCTCTTCCCAGTGATAAATTCTATGATCTGAGTTTCTGGAAGATACATTTTGGGTCATTACAACAAAATGCTTTATCCTACTCAGAAATTTCAACATGGGAAAGGACCGCCTCTGAATCGATTTCTTTTCCAGGCTGTACGTGAGCATTGGCTACTTGGAGACCCTAAGAGTGACACAAACTCAGATTGAACATCTGCAAGTCTCATAAAAGATGATTTTCAGAGCCCTATGCAAATGAATGTGAAAACTTGATTGCAGTGGGTGCTGGGAGACCATGAACATTCAAATTAACCCCAGAAAAGGATTTTTAAAGCCTAAAATTGAGAAAGTTATCAAAGAGTTACCAAAAAAAGAAAACCAGAAAACACTTCAGGTCCAAACAGACTTACAGGTGAATTCTTTAAAACCTTGACAGAAAAAAATAATTCTTTTAGCAGTTAAAGTTTTCCAGAGCATAAAAAAGGAACGTTTTCAAATTCTGTTTGTGAAGCCAGAAAAACACTAATCCCAAAACTCAACAAAAATACCACAGGAATCTATACTAAAAAAAAACCAGTCACATTAGTATGAATGCAAAAGTATATATTAAAATATTAATGGCAAAAATAAGTAAACAGAACAGTAAAAGAATGACAGTGCAATTCAAGAACAGTTTATCTAAGGAGTAACATATACGTTTCAGTATTAGGAAAACTATTATCAAAATTTAACCCATTGAATATGTGTATACATATGGCTGGGGCTTCCCACGTGGCGCTAGTGGTAAAGAACCCACCTCCCAGTGCAGGAGACACAAGAGACTCAGGTTCGATGCCTGGGTCGGGAAGATCCGCTGAAGTAGGAAGTGGCAACCCACTCCAGTATTCTTGCCTGGAGAATCCCATGGACAGAGGAACCTGGTGGGCTATAGTCCAGGGGCCCCAAAGAATCAGACACAACTGAGAGAGCATACACAGCACATATATATGGCTGAGTCCCTTCACCTGAAACTATCACAAAATTGTTAACTGTCTACACTTCCAAATAGTTTTTAAAAAGTTAACAAGCAAAATATTTAACCCACTGATGATAGATCACATTAGAAAATTAAATGATCACCAAAGAAATTGTAAAGGACATTTGATGCAATTCAACATTGAGACTCCTGTCCAAAAATGCAGTTGAGCACAATTTCCTTCCTTTCTTCCTCTCTTTTGGGTTCTTGTATTTATTTAGGTATAATTTATATACAATAAAACCAGTTTTTAAATATGCAATTTGATAAGTTTTAACTACCAATACATAGATATCTTTATGTGTGTGTGTGTAGCCATTATGTAGAGAATATTACCATCACACCAGAAAGTTTCCTTGGATCCCTTTGTATTCAAATCCCCCCACACATACTTCCTGACATCTAAGAATCACTGATCTGCTTTTGATCACTATTGTCTTGCCTTTTCTAGCATTCCATATAAATGAAATTATAAGGTCTGTAGTCCTTTGCATCTGACTTCTTAAACAGAATGTCATGTTTTTGAGATGCATCCATTGTCAGATAGAAAATACATATTGGTCTCTGCCCCAGGTACCTGGCATAGAACTGAAACCCTAGTAAATTCCATAATGATGATAGCAGCAGGAGTATATCTTGTTTTAATGAGATGACTCCGGGTGGGCTCCTGGATGGCTCCTGAATGAGAGCTGATCACCAGAAAGACTGATCCATGAATAGAAGTTTGAAAATTTCAGCTCTTCTACTTAGTTTCAAAACATTTCCATCACTTCAAAGTAAAGTCCCTAACCTGTTGTCTGTCCTAACTTCCATCTGACCCCAGTTCTTGGCAGCCCCCAATCTGGGTTATGTCTCTTTTCGACCCCTTGGAAGATAGCCCGCCAGGCTCCTCTACCCATGAAATTCTCCAGGCAAGAATACTGAAGTAGGTAGCCATTTCCTTCTTCGGGGGATCTGCCCAATCCAGTGATCAAACCCTGGTTTCCTGCATTGCTGGCAGATTCTTTAGCATCTGAGCCACCAGGGAAGCTCTATGTCTCTATGGATTTATCTGTTCTGGATATTTTATGTAAATGGAATCATACCAAGTATGTGACCTTTTGTGGCTAGCTTCTTTCCTTTAGCATAATGCTTTGGAGGGTCAAGTCACTTTTTAACTGTTCTATTTTGTTAAACTGTTTTCTGTCACTTAATGGGAATCCCTGGTGACCCAACATGTCTGGGGAAACTTTAGTAAAAATTCAACAATACTCACAATAATATCTAAACAGCAGTGATGTCTTAAGGCTGGTGATGGTGCTGTTTGACTGTTGGTTCTTCTAAAGATGGTCTTAAGTGTAGGCAGTTACACTAAAAATGGGATATTTCATCGAGAAAAAACAAAACTACAGAATATCCCAAACTAACTTCCCAAACTAATTTAGCAAGATTCTAGCATAAAATGCCTGAAGGAAAAAAAACAGAGAAAGATGGGAAAAACTGACCACAGTTGACAACCATCTGTGGAGGCCCTCTAACATGGGCAGGGAAGATTGGAATTGCATCTTCCCGTCTCTTTCTCCACCTTTAAAATCTGGCTGAAACATTCCAGCCAAACCTAGGTTCAGTGATCAAGCAAGACAGAGAAAATGCATGATTACCGAACTCAAAACCAGAAAGGCACAGCCCAGAACTCTCCCTGTCTCTCCATCCACTCCTCATCATTCAAAAAACCATTTAGTTCTAAATTATTTCATTTTGTCTCATCCATTAGGTGTCTGTGAATGTTTTATGAAGTTAATATTTTTGGATGAGGACTGAAAGATTATGGCAGCACAATTAAACGTACAAATACACAAAATGCCTATGAGAAACGCTGGTTTTGCCTTCCCAGGATAAAACAAGGGTCTACCCTCATTTTAAACTTTTCTCTTCCTCTCCCCTTTTTCGCATCTGGTAATTGTGTAGTACAGAGGAAAAAGTGAAAGAAAAGTGATAGTCGTTCGGTGGTGTCCAATTCTTTGCGATCCCATGGGCTGTGGCCGGCCAGGCTCCTCTGTCCATGGGATTCTTTAGGCAAGAGTATGCCATTTCCTTCTCCAGGGAATCTTCTCAGGGATGGAACCTGCGTCTTGCATTGCAGGAAGAGTAGACCCTCACTTGCGGTTCCTCTGTGCAATCTGTGCCAACGTGGACATGTAACTACTGAACCTGATAACTTCCCAGTTCAGGGCGGTGATGGGGCAATGAATATTTGTGAAAGGGAAATATACACACGCTCTGGGTACAGCAATGGGCACTTATAATCCTCAGTAAACACACCAGACAACGCTTTTCTCCTCTGCCTTCCTCAATGCAGTGTGAGCATCTAAAGAAGAGATCTATCTGCTACTGAGCAGAGACACAGCAGGCCGACTCCTCTCACATGGCCAAGTCCAAGCCCAAGCCTAAGCACGCTGTTTAGGTTTGAAAACCCACGGACTCAGTCCAGAGCGGTCCTAACCGAAATTGGGAGACGCAAGCCCCGCCTCTGCAACTGTAGCTCAGGCCCCGCCCCTCTTCGCCCATTGGTTCGTTCAATTCACGCCGAGCACCAATGGGCGGCCGCGCAGTCTAAGGCAGAGCCCGCGGGCCCAGAGGCAGAGAACAGCAGGGGCGTCCGCAGGAAATCTACGCTGGAGACGCGTACTCCGCTGCCTCGAGCTGTGATGAGCACCCCAGCCATCCCCCAGGACCTGCAGCTGAACCCGAGTCAGAGGGCCGAGTCCGCATTCAGAGGTGAGGCCCGCGGGGGCAGGAGTGGCGCGAGCCGGACCGTGGCTCGTTTGCCTGAGGGGCCAAAAAAAAAAAAAAGAANATTTAATCTGCAGCTGTACAGCTGCTAGGAAGGTTTTGGGTCTTCTTCCTTAGCCACACTGCCCCTGGGTTTCCATTGTGGTTTTATTTCCACCTCTGCATGTGGGTCGTCCACTGGGGTTTGCTCCTGAGGCTGCCCTGGAGGACTTGGGTGTGCTCCTGTGAGGGTCAGGTGTGGAGGTGGTGCATGGGTCACTGGGGTTCTGGCAGCACCAGGTACTTGGGAGTTGGCGGCTAGGGCAGCAGGGAATATCATACTCTAGAAGGGTATGGCAACCCATCCTGGCCAATACACTCCGGTATTCTTGCCTGGAGAACCCCTCCATGACAGAGAGGCCTGGCAGGCCACAGTCCACAGAGTTGCAGAGTTAGACAGTACCAAAGCAATGCTGTGCGCAAAGATGCAAGGCTTTTTTTTTGCCTGTGGCAGCTCTGCCCCTGTGAGAGTTGAGCGTGAAGGTGGAGCAGCTGCTTGACTTGGGGGACCCTGGCGGCACCAGTGTACAGGGACACGGACTGCCTCTGTTGCAGGAGTTATGGCCCTATCAGGGTCTTTTCTCAAGCATCTTGTAGCTGGCGATCAGAAGGCCTCTTTGGCCAGTCTTTCTCTATAGCTCCGCTCCTTCAGGCACTTAGAGGGCTCCCTTGCCTGGGGTCCTTCTCTGTTCGGTGCATCAGGCTTATAGAGGGACCCCCTGCCTGGGGCCCAACTCTATGGACTGGTGTGTCAGGCACTTAAAGGGTCACCCTGCGTGGGATCCTACTCTGTAGTTCAATGCATCAGGCGTTTGATGGGCCAGCCTCTCTGTTGTTCAGCGGACAGTGCTGGCACGTGGTGGGAGACAGGCTATGGTCATGGCTCCACCTCCTTCACGTGACTCAGCAGTATCTCCCTGCTTCCATGGCTGCCTGGCTTTCCTCCACAAGCATTTCCCACCACAGTCTCCTTCCTCACATCCCCTCAACCCACCTCTCTGCAGTCAACATCAGCCCTCACCCCGGGATTGCTCCACAATCCCTAAACTCCAGCTCCCAGCCGCTGCGCCTTCCAGGGCATCTATGGCCCTGTCTGGGGTATGTATGGCTGCAGCAAAGACTGTCTGAGTCTCATTCCATTTAGGCTGCCACAGATCAGCTGTTTCACTCTCAGCCTTAAATGTTTCTCCTCTGACTCAGACAGTTGCCCCAGTGTGGGGATCAGACCCCTGTTGCAGTTCCCCCACCCGCCTAGGGCAGGCCCAGTCCTAACTAACACTCCTGTTTTTCCTTCTAGTTCCTTCATTCTACTGAGTTTTGCGTGGGTCTATATATTACTTTACGCTAGTCAGGTACTCCTGTCCGCTCTCAGCTGGTGTTCTGAAAGTGTATTCCTGATGTATCCGTGGAGAGAGAGAGAGACTCCACATCCACCTACTCATCTGCCATCTTATTCCTAGGTTTAATTTTTGAAGAACCTTTTGCTTGGGATGTATAGTCTAAATGCAGTGCCATCTAGAAACTAAAATGCACATTAATTAATAAATTGTGTGTTTGAAAATTTTTGGATTTCTTTTGGGAGAGGTGTTTTAAAATAATTTTTTCAAGGTAAGTCTGGTACCAGGTACTTAAAACTAACCAAAGAAAGTGTTGCTTAACAAAGATTTTTGAAGACTTGTTTGAACAACTAGAGAATGGTTTAGAATGAGATTATGGGGGGAGGGTTTAAGATCTTGTAAGAAAATATCTTTACTTTTTCCCTAGCCATGTTGTTTACACTTTAAATCACCCTACAATAAAGAAAAGTTTTGCTTAGAACAAGTCAATCTTAGCTCAGTTCTTGCCTCAATGTAGAACTACCAAGTCAGAGAATAGTTATATGATCCTATACCTCCCCCCAAAAAGGAAGCATTATCTAAAAGCATGTGGATTTTCTTTTTTTTTTAAGTGATGGAGATCAGAGAGACAGGACATCTGAAGGCCAGATCCAAGAAGGGAAAAAAGTTCTGAAAATAAAGACAAAAATGGTAAGATACGGAGTAGCTCTCCATCCCTTTTCCCTCATCCCTAAAGAAGGTTTTTTCCCCTAAACTTTCTGAAAGAAAGAAATTCTAAAATACTGATTTGTCTTAAATAACTCTTTTAGGCTGATAAAGAGAATGTCGGTAGACCTACCGGGATCAAAAATAATTTAACAGTGGAAAAAAACTGTATTCCTTTAAAACCTTCTAATGAATTAACCAATTCAACTATAGCCACGGATCCACCTAATTCTGAGGATAATAATCAAACTCTGCCATTGTTACCAGTTAAAGATGAACCCCAAAGTCAACATAGAACATTAAGCCAAACATTTCACCTTAAAAACAACAGTAAAAAAAAAACAGTGATTACAGAAAAACCAAAGCACGATGCTAATGTGCCCAAGAAACCTGTGCTTGGAGCATATCGTGGCCAAATTGTTCAGTCTAAGATTAATTCCTTTAGAAAACCACCTCAAGTCAAAGATGAGAGTTCTGCAACAACCAAGAAACTTCCAGCGACTGTCTCTAAAGCCACAAAGCCTCAACCTGGAGACGTCAGCAGCATAACAGTGAAAAGTGATAGAGCCTCACATATGACATCTGCCACTAAATTTGCAAGCACTGCATCTCAGATCCGAAACCTTGTGCGACCTCCTATTAGAAGTCAGCACAATAACGCCCAGGATGCCATGAAACCAGACAGCAGCAGAATGTCAGCCAATGTCACAGTTCGGAAAGGGCCTCAAGAGAAAGAGTTAAATACAGTTTTGTCTGGCATCAAGACCAGTTCTTCACAGGACATAAAAGGAGATAAGACACTATCAAAAAGCATGGCAGCTGGAATGGCAGCCAGGCCTGCTTCATCTTCGAATACTAAACTAATAGAAAAGTCAAAGAGCGCTGAGCAGCGCAGACACACCACAGTGAAAGCAGCTGTTGACAGTAGATGGATTCAGCCCAGAGAAACTGCGGAGGAGAGAAAGTAAGTAGATGTAATTTTATTAGCGCAGTTTTCAGTAGAGTACCATTTATAAATTCGGCTTGTCATTTCCTTGATATTAGAGTATTCAAGTTTTTTGTACATGGATTCTCTTCATATGCAGATCAGTCTAAGCCTATTTATATTGTGGAACAGTATATCCTAAGTTACTATGCTTGAGTATGTTTAATGGGGCTTCCCTGGTGGCTCAGTGGTGAAGAATCCACCTGCAATGCAGAAGACACAGGTTTGATCGATCCCTGGGTCGGGAAGAAACCCTGCAGAAGGAAATGGCAGCCTACTCCAGTATTCTTGCCTGGATAATCCCATGGACAGAGGAGCCCGGTGGGTTACAGTCCATGGGGTCGCAAAAGAGTCGGGTATGACTTAGCGACTGAAACCAAACCAAAACATGTTTAATTAGGTTGTTTTATGTAATCAAAGTTAAAATGGTTAATGAAATTGGGAAATGTTTTATAACCTCTCCATTTAAAAATGCATTCTTGGGGTCTTTGCGCATATAGTTAACACTGGTATGTTCCCTGTTTATCCTAAAACAGGTGAACTATATATGTGCCACTAGTGTGGGATTGTGTTGTTCAGCTTTCGCTGTGTTTGACAGAATTCTGTCATCAGTGTTACAGTAATGTTTATATGCTGCTTCTTACTGTCAACCCACTCCAGTACTCTTGCCTGGAGAATCCCATGGAGGGAGGAGCCTGGTAGGCTACAGTCCATGGGGTCGCAAAGAGTCCAACAGGACTGAGCGACTTCACTTTCACTTTCTGACTGTAGAGCTCGTCTGAGTGAATGGAAAGCTGGCAAAGGAAGAATTCTGAAGCGTCCTCCGAGCTCAGCAATTACCCGGCCTGAGCCCGAAACACAAAATGAACAACCTGTTGGATCCTTCTGGACTACCATGGCAGAAGAAGATGAGCAACGACTGTTTACTGAAAAAGTGAACAAGACATTTTCTGAATGCCTGAACCTGATTAATGAGGTAGAGCCTTTATCTTATATTTGTTTATAGCTTATAACTTAATAGCTTACAAATTAAGTTTATAGCTTACAAATTACCTTCATCAGTGTTACCTCATTAAATTATATCATCAGTCTTTTTTGACCAATTAATGTGTCAGCAGTATTATGGAGACTTAATTGTGAGATTGTTTCTCTTTAGCTTTTAATGGGCTACATTCTAATTGAGTTCCTATAAATGTATCAAAAGGATACTTAAATTTTTTTTCCCTTGAATTTATAAATATCGTATTTCTCTAAGATATTAATATAGAGTGGGCTAGGGGTGGGTATTTGCTCTGATACTTCTGTTTTTTACATTCACTCAACATATTTACAAATTATTTTTTCTACTCATTCTATACTTTACCAAAGACTAGCAACACAAATTATTATCACAGATTAAATTTAACTAAAATATTTGCAAACCAAATCCCATTAATCTAAACCAACATGGTCTTGAACTGTAGAATTTAATGATTTGGACCAGAATCCTATGAGTATGATAATTACAGAGTGTGTGTGTGTGTATGTGTATTTTTTTCCTCCTGACTTCTCCTTAATCTTGCTTTGGTCACTCACTAGTGCCTAAACATTAGCAAGACTGATGAATATACAGAGTGTGATTTCAAACCTTTCTCTAGTCTTTATGAATACCTTTAAACTTTTTGTAGTTCTGACAGCCAGTGAAAATTATGGTCAGGGAAACTGATTCTATTCCTATCACTCTACTGGGATTTTTTATTGATGCTGTGGAATTTTCTGCCCTACTACTTACCTATATATAGCTGTTAATTACATAAGCCATTACAGATTCATTTTTTACATCTTACTATCAAAACCTGACAAAGATAATCAGGGGGAAAAAAATTAGTGAGCTGTTTGTATAAGCATTTGGTAGGTTTAAAAATTATAAATAAAGTAATAACAAATAGGGACTCCCTTGGTGGGCCAGCGGCTAGGACTCTGCTCCCAATGGCAGGGAACCTGGGTTCCATCTCTGGTTGGGGAACTGGATCCCACTTGAAACGAGAAGATCCTGCAAGCCACAACGGAGACCAGGTACAGGCGGAAGGAAGTGTATATGGACACACGCCAACAAATCGATTCCATAACACACAAGAGGGCAAACATGAAGAGTGAGCAGCGTGTTAGCCGTTTTTGTTACTAATTTTTTTCTCAACTAGTGTTTCTTTTTTCTGACTCTTGACTCATTTACTTCTTGCTAACCATTCAGAGTAAGTTTGGAGTAAGGAAAACAATGGTGACTATTTTATGAATAATTTTCTACCAGTCGTTTTTTCTCTTTACCACTGATCCTGATTGTAGTAGGCTTACTTACTTGTTCATAGTTTGTAGACTAAACAGCATCACTCACTTTATTTTTTGCTGTTTTAGGGGTGTCCAAAAGAAGAAGTATTAGTTACACTAAATGACCTGATTAAAAATATTCCGGATGCCAAAAAGCTTGTTAAATATTGGATATGCCTTGCACATATTGAATCACTCACAAGTCCAATAGAAAATATTATCACAACCTATGAGAAGGCCATTCTGGCAGGAGCTCAGGTGAGATGATAACTTACAGGTCATTATTATTTCAATGTAAATAATTCGGAATTATTTTGAAACACATCACCATATAACTTGATACAATTTTGCTTATTTATGTGGCAGTAATGAATGTTTAAAAGACCACAGAATTACATATTATAGAGGCTGTTTCTTACCCTTCTAAAACTTGCTCATGTACTAGGGATAGTCAGACCTTAGAAAATGGATATAAGCTGAAATATGCATTCCCTAAAACGTGATGTGAGAAATAGTTTACCACAACATATCATTTTGGACATCCTTTAGTGGAGAAATCTACTGAAAGACTGAATTTTCAGTATTAAAAAGTATTTAATAGAAACCAAATGGAATTAAATTAACTTTTAAAATGTTAGCAAGCTCTCTCACCAGAGAACTCTTACTTTACAAGTCTGTCTTTATGGACTCACACTTATATGCCATATGTTTGGTCCAATCACATATAGAAAATGGCAGTAAACTAATTTCTCTGACATTATTAGCACCATAGTGGTTTAATATCACATCTGTTACCTCTTCCCATTGTGCTGCTACAAAAAAGCCCTGGGGTATAGAATAAGTCATATCTGAGCTTTTATTTGGTTGGTTTTTTGTTTTTATGGGCAGATATTACTAAATGTATTTCCTTCTGGCCAAGTTTCTCAGAAGTGCATTCTTGGAAATTGTTTACAAAGAGAGTTTTTAAAAACTTTTCTTTTTCACCCTTTCCTTAAGAAAGGTCTATATCCTTTAGTATCAGCAAAGCCAACAAATACTATTTGATCTTTCACCTGAATTAAAATATCATGTATTCAGCAGGTATTCTCTCTAAACGTGTAAGACACTTTGCTGAAGGATAATTGTATTCCACCAAAGTTTACCTGGAAGAGAATGTTAGGTCCCTACTACATTGAGCCAGAAGGGACGTTACTTAATGGTGCTTATGACAGTTTAGGATGCAAAACTAGAGCCAGGCATTCATAGAGAAAACAGTAAAGAGATGTGAGACAAGAGCAGAAGTTGGGGAACAGGGATCAAAACTGGACCAGAAGACTGAACACCTGATGGGTGAGTCCTTTAAGACTAAGTTCAAGAATTAACTATGTGACCCTGAGGTTCCCTTTTGTATCATACTTTGAATATACTCCATTAGCAGGCACTGTGGTTCAAGGGAATATAGTAAGTACTTACACTATATGACATTTAATGCATAGTTACTGAACTGCTGAATTTTTGAGTAAATGAAATGTTAGACTAATCTACCTTGGACGCTTCAAAGATGCATTTAATAGCATGTGAAACAAAAATATAACCGTGGGCTGGAATGTAGGAGAAAAGGAATAAAGTAATACAAATTTAGAGTAAAACATATAATCAGCTCTTTGATAGATATTAATAGTCTTAATTTGCTACTTGTTTGTTCATTTTGTTCCTGTCAAGCAAGCAGTAATAGTTACCATAGGCTTAAGAAAAATTAACAGGGAAATTTTTTAAACTGATAAAATTCTATCCCTTAACCCTGGAGGCTCAGAGGGTAAAGCATCTGCCTGCAATGTGGGAGACCTGGGTTCAATCCCTGGGTCCGGAAGATCCCCTGGAGAAGGAAATGGCAACCCACTCCAGTATTCTTGCCTAGAGAATCCCATGGACAGAGAAGCCTGGTGGGCTACAGTCCATGGGGTCGCAAACAGTCGGACATGACTGAGCGACTTCACTTTCTTTTCTTTGAAGTTCATTTTTATTTGGAAAAGACAGTCATGTTTTTTCAACTTGAGTAGCAAGAATTCTGAGAAAAATGGTCTAAGAACCATTGCTTTCTTTTAAAATATGTAATTTAATCACTGGTTTTAATATTTTCAACTTGGATAACCTAGTTAATGTCTGAGAATATAAAACTTTTATGGGTCTGCTTTCTTCATTAAAATAAAATTAAGCCCATCGAAGAGATGCGACATGCAATTGTTGACATTCTGACAAAGAAGAGTCAAGAAAAACTTAAATTTGGTAAGTTAGTTTCTTTTGTTTCCTTCAGGTAAATTGTGATTTAATTTTAAATTTCTTTGCTGAATTATTTTTCTCTTTTTAAACTATTTTTAATATTTAAGTTGGTTCTTTCCTCATACTTTTGTTGATTTACCTCTGAAATTCATTGACTCTACATAGTTAATTCTTAACTAGGAGATCTGGTTCATAATTGTTATCATGTGTCTGTGAAAGTTACCTTACCTCTCTAAGCCTTTTCCTGTCTTGGTCAGGAAGGTCTCCTGGAGTAGGGAATGGCAACCCACTCCAGTATTCTTGCCTGGAGAATCCCATGGACAGGAGCCTGGCAGGTTACGGTCCATGGGTTGCAAAGAGTCGGACATGACTAATACTTTCACTTTTTTGCCTAGATGGTCTCTATAAAGACTTTTTAGTTCAATAGAGAATGTTTCTATTATGATTGCTGTTAATAAGTACCAGTGGGACATACAGATGTATATGATCTGATCTTAAAGGCTGTATTTAATGAAGGAGCTAAGAGGGAATGGGCTTCCCTGGTGGCTCAGATGGTAAAGAATCTGCCTGCCGTGCAGAGACCTAGTTTTGATCCCTGGGTCAGGAAGATCCCCTGGAGAAGGAATGGCAACCCACTCCAGTATTCTTGTCTGGAGAATTCCAAGGACAGAGGAGTCTGACAGGCTACGGTCTGTGGGGTGCAAAGAATCAGACACAACTGAGCAATTAATACACACGTAAGAGGGAATGATCAGGGTGACAGAAGGAAAAACCAGGAAAGACTACTGTATCACAAACCAAAGGCAGAGGAAGGTCTAAGAATAGCCTAACCCATTGAAATGGGTGGAGGGAGGTCAGCAGATACACACTACCAGTTACAAAATAAACAAGTCCTGGGGATGCCAAGCGCAGTGTGGCATCTGAAGTGATGACACTGTGTTGCACATGTGAAGGTTGCTGAGAGTAAACCTTCGAGGTCCTCATCACAAGAAGAAGATTTGTAACTCTGTGTGGGGACAGATGTTATCGTTTCACAGTGCATTGTGGTTGTCATTTCACGATATATACAAATATCAAATCATTATGTTGTACACTTGAAACAAATATATGTCAATTATACTGCAATTTTTTAAAATTTATATATTCTAAGCATGCTGGCCCTTTAATTTTGTCTTAGTAGATCATTTTTAAGCTTCATACCAAGATTGTCTTCCTTCTGTCTTGTACTCATTTTTCAAGACCCCATGTAAATGTCATTTGTGAAGCCTTCCTTTGCCATCTCCCTGTCCCTCAAGCAAATTCAGTTATTTCTTCGTATGGGTTCTTGTGACCCTTTGTTTTTTTAACCTCATGTATCACATTTTCCACATAATTATTTTAAAGCATGTCTCTTCCACAGAATGTGAACTTCTTAAAGGGTGTGGATGATTTCCTTTTGGTATTCATTTCTGTAATCCCTGACACATAGGAAATATTAGATATTTGTTAAATAACTGTTAGCAGTATCTGCTTAGAAAAAGTAAATGGTTACAAGATGGCAGTATGGTTCTTTGATTTTGCAAATTCGGCTAACTGTAAATAACTTGTCTTCTCAATTTGTTCTTTATATTCAAACAAAAGCTTCATCTGTAAATCTCTCTGTAGGAGAAAATATTGAGGAGACTTGTGCAGCCAAAGAAGAAATCCAAGAAGCCCACACTGACCATGTTGATCTAGAACTAGAAAAACTGGAAGTGGAAAATAAGCATCCTAGAAATGTGATGTTTCAAGACTGTAAAAAAGAGGAAGACGACAAAGTAAAAGACCCAACCAGTGATGTTAAAACCCCAAGTACAAACACTAGGGCAGCTTGCTTAATTAAATATAATGTGTCTACTACGCCATACTTGCAAAGGTAAACTTTTAAAATGTAATGTACTCTTGTTTTTCTGCTTAGGGATCGTGCATGTGGTANAAAGTAAAAGACCCAACCAGTGATGTTAAAACCCCAAGTACAAACACTAGGGCAGCTTGCTTAATTAAATATAATGTGTCTACTACGCCATACTTGCAAAGGTAAACTTTTAAAATGTAATGTGCTCTTGTTTTTATGCTTAGGGATCGTGCATGTGGTATTTTGAAATCTTTAAGCTCCCGATTAGAACTATTTGTTAATAGAAAGATTTCAAACAAAATGTGAATGGAGCAGTTCACCTGTACTTGCTTTGCTTTTTCCTAAATATTACCATTTAAAAAAGAAAAACTGTAATTTCTGGGTATTACTAATAACAGTGGGTTTTGGAATTGAGCAATTAGCCAATTCTGTAGGTATTCAAGTATCTAGTGTGTCCAAGTTGTAACAAACAACAAATGGAAAAATGAAAAAGATCCTGATTTCAGGAAGCTGGCAGGCCCTCTCTGTAGGACAAGTCACATGGATAAATATTTAGTATAAAAATATGAAGTGAAAATGGGAATAATTTTGTGGGTCTTTCTTTTTTAGTGTAAAAAAGAAGATACAGTTTGATGAAACAAATTCAGCATATAAAGAGATAAAGTTTATAACACCAGTTAGACGTTCTCGACGTCTTCAAGAGAATACTTCTAAATTGCCAGATATGTTAAAAGACCATTATCCTTGCGTGTCTTCGTTGGAACAGTTAACAGAGTTGGGACGTGAAACTGATGCTTTCGTGTGCCGCCCCAACACAGCCCTGGGCGGAATGTTCTCTGAACTTGACCCAACAGAAGAGGAGTGAAGTTCTAATAAGGAATGGAGTTATATTATATTCCAGGAGTGGTTGGCTGGTTGGTTGGTTGTGGTTTTGTATGTCCTTTAGATTAGGAGTTGCCAAGTACCTAAGTATTCACGGCAGAAAGTTAATCCTGCCTTGTTGATCTCAACAGACCAAGTTTTTCTCTGAGATAGGTGATTTGTTAAAGCCGAGTTAGCTCACTCTGTCGCCCAGTTCTGCAGTCTCCTGTGTCCCTACCTTCTCACTGCCGCTCTCCATCAGTGCCAGTGGCTGCATCTGTGGTCTCTTGACTGCTTTCTTTTTATTATAGCCAAGGTCATAAGAAGGATAGTTAACTACTCCATTTCTAAAGGAAAATGATTTGTGGTAAGGAAGAAAACGTGCCAAAGTTGATGGGTCTTTGGAACGTTAAATCTGAGTTCCTTTCTTAAGTTCCTTTTCTAACTTGACTATCTAAAATGCTAAAGAAATTTTAACCCCATCGCTTCATTTGATAACAGTTTATATAGACTATTAAAATAGAATTAGAGAAGGAATATATACTATTTCATAAATGTCATTCTAGTTTAAGTAGTATTTCTAAAATAACTAATAACTTAAAACTGATTTCTTCCTTGTAATGTTAATATGAAAACTTCACTGTTAAATCATGTCTCCTGAAACATGATACTCATACACAGTAGTAGGACTGCTCTCACACATAAATACCACCAGTAAAGCTGTTCTGTAAGTCTCCAAACCAATACTTAAGTGGCATATATCCTTCAACTCTACAGTTTCAAGTAAGGATTTGGTCATTGTAAAAGATTAGATAGTTTTAAAACTGCATAATATGAATACAGTTAAAAATCACTACTAATTTATGTTCATGAATTCCATTTATATAATAGTGCCAATCTTTGTTCTATTTACTGTCTCATGTTCTAGAGAGTAGGATTTTTATTCCTTTTAAACTATGTATCTAATATATATACAATAAAGTGAAAAATCTCTATAACGATATTGGAATGATACTTCTTTCAACACATATAAAACGCAATTTAAGCACAGTGAGTAAGTTTGAACCCTTGCCTTTTGAAATACATTACAGTCAGACTGGACTTTAGGTTTTTCAACACTTATTAAAAAAATGTTTAATGGTGTGTTTCCTTTTGAAAAATTAATCTATTTATCAAAACTTTTACTTTATTCTTTTTTCATACTTATATAAATGGTGTAAAACATGCCATTTTGAAAGAAATTTTCAAAATGTAGCTGGCCTATACTGTCACCTTTATACAGTCCATACCATATGGTTCATTAGGCCATGTAACATAGCTTATAATATCTCAGTAAAAGAGAGCTAAACTGTTCTCTGTTTGAACAGGTTTCATAGAGTGGTTTTTTTTTTCCTTCAACTGAGGGGAAATCTATCTAAATAGTCATAGTTCTAACACTTAAGAGATATAACTTCTTTTCATATGCTTAAGAAGTTGGGGCTTCCCTGGTGGCTCAGAGGTTAAAGCATCTGCAGTGCAAGAGACCTGGGTCGGGAAGATCCCCTGGAGAAGGAAATGGCAACCCACTCCAGTATTCTTGCCTGGATAATCCCATGGACGGAGGAGCCTGGTGGGCTACAGTCCACAGGGTCGCATAGAGTCAGACACGACTGAACAACTTTACTTTCACTTTGTTTCATTTTAAGAACAGTTAACACCTGTCTGATCTAGGTTAGGTTTGTTGCAAGCTAAATATCTCCCAAGAATATGATGGATGGTGTATGAACCTTGGAGCCCAACAGATCTACATTCAAAATCTCTCTGGAGTCTGAAGCTAGAACTCTGTGCCCAAGTTATTATTCAAGTTTGAGGGCATTTTCAAACATTCAAAGATTCAGTTGACCACTCATTATCTTACCTGAAAGTCTCCTTAAAGGTTTTCCTCCTGTGAAATTTAAAAGAATCATTAAGTACACCAAATCAAAAAACTGAAGTCTATCTAACCATAGACTATAAAACATTGTATAAAATGAAAATACTCCAGTGATTTCAACAGGAGAGGTGTTTGGAAGAAGAAACGAAAGAATTGAAACTAAATATCTTGCCAACAAGCTTGTCATGTTCGGGTGCAGGATACAGAAATTCATGTTTACTCTCACCATCTAGTAGCGATTTAAGTGTTATAAAGGGTAAGACCCCTCAATTCCATCCCTAAGTATCCAGAGAAATGATAACATGCCCCCACAAAGGCTGTACACAAAGCTGTTCATAATTGTTTTATATTAGCCCAAACTGGAAAACACAAAAGCCCATCAACTGGTGCTTGAGAAAACAGAAAGCACTGTATGCTATATCCATTTGATGGAAATTAAGCAAAAGAAAACAGGCATTAAGAAAAAGAAGCTACTGAACACACAATATAGATGAATTTCAAAAACACTAAGTAAAAGAAGTGAGAAAAATTAAATATGCTGTGATTTCATTTATGTGAAATTCTAGAAAAGATAGAATTTCCATATCATGATAAAGCAGATCAGTGGTTACCTCATGCTGAGATAGGAGACTGCAAAAGGACAAGATGAAAGTTGTGGGGAAAATGGAAATGTTCTATACATTAATGGTAGTTACACAGTTATGCTTTTGTCAAAACTCACTGAAGTTTTGACACTGATGGGAGTATTTTTTATTACATGTAAAATATACCTCAAAAGGGACTTCCAGATGGCATAGTGGTAAAGAATCCACCTATTTTCCAATGCAAAGAACTGACTCATTGGAAAAGACCTTGATGCTGGGAAAGATTGAAGGCATGAGGAGAAAGGGACGACAGAGGATGAGATGGTTGGATGGCATCACCAACTCAATGGACATGAGTTTGAGTGAACTCCAGGAGTTGGTGATGGACAGGGAGGCCTGGCGTGCTGCAGTCCATGGGGTCGCAAAGAGTCGGATGACTGAGCAACTGACTGAAAAGAATCCACTAGAACTGACTGAAAGAATCCACCTGCAATGCTGGAGATGTGGGTTAGATCCTTAGGTCAGGAAGATCTGGAGAAGGAAACAGCAACCCACTCCAATATTCTTGCCTGGGAAATCCCACGGACAGAGGAGCCTGGTGGGCTACAGTCCATGGGGTTGCAAAGAGGACATGACTTAGTGACTAAAACAACACCACCTCTAAAGAGTATACCCTTATATTTAAAAATACAAGGATCCCAACCAAAAAAATAAAAATGTAACTCCAGCCACTACGGAGGAGCAGGTATTATGAGTGATGGGGTTTTCATCTCCAGAGTTAAGCACACGGAGCCAGAAGGCTTAGTGCCAGCCACTCTAGCCCCCTGGCCCAAGTGCCAGCCATGGGTGAGCGAGCGCTCAGATGGCAGTAACTCCCAGCCTTCAAGCTACCCCAGCTGACGCCAAGTGGAACTGATCCTCAAGTCTGAACAATTCCCTTCCTTTTTGTCAGTGTTTCAGAAGTACAGAAGTTTCATGCTTGCTGGAAACCGCCCTTCTAACCTTCCTCATTTCTGAATACATCGCTTCCAGTGAAACTATGCTATCACCTAACTCACCTGATACACAGGGTGGAGCTTATAAAATTAAGACAATTTTTTTTTAATGAGGCCTGGAGTTTGAAACTATTATCTCATGAGGAACTCAGGAAAATTAACTTTGAGATTCAAAGGTCACTAGGCATCATTATCAGTTTAACATTTTGAAAATGTAACAACGTGGCTTATCAGGACAGAAACTAGACTGTAATTGGTTCCTACTTGCTCATTGTATACCCATTTGCTGAAGGTGGTGCCTGCAACTGTCCGCATGCATGCTCAGTCGCTTCAGTCATGTCTGATTTTGCAACTCCATGGACTGTAGCCCACAAGGCTCCTCTGTCCATGCAAGGCTCCTCTGTCCAGGCAAGAATTCTCCAGGCAAGAATACTGGAGTTGGTTGCCATTTCCTTCTCCAGGGGACCTTTCTGACTCAGGGATCGAACCCAGGTCTCACGTCTTCTGCATTGGCAAGTGGGAAGAACTATTGCCACCTGGGAAGCCTACTATGCAATCGCCTACTATGTTATTATCACCTAAAGAACATTTCTTTTCCTAGACTTAACGGTGGCGATCATTCTGAAATGTATGGAGGACTACCTCGGTGGACTAGTGGATAAGACTGTTATTTCTTGTTCAGTTGCTGAGTTGTGTCCCACTCTTTGCGACCCCACAGATATAGCCCACCAGCCTCCTCTGTCCATAGAATACTCCACACAAGAATCCTGGAGTGGGTTACCATTCCCTTNGGTGGACTAGTGGATAAGACTGTTATTTCTTGTTCAGTTGCTGAGTTGTGTCCCACTCTTTGCGACCCCACAGATATAGCCCACCAGCCTCCTCTGTCCATAGAATACTCCACACAAGAATCCTGGAGTGGGTTACTATTCCCTTCTCCAGGGGAATCTTCTTGACTCAGAGATCGAACCCAGGTGTCCTGCATCGCAGGCAGACTCCTTACCACCTCAGCCACCAGGGAAGTCCTAGTGAAGCTGCTCAGTCATGTCCGACTCTTTGCGACCCCGGGGAATGTAACCTTTCAGGCTCCTCCAACCGTGGGATTTTCAGGCAAGAATACTGGAGTGGGTTGCCTTTTCCTTCTCCAGAGGGAAGTCCTAGAGATACTGCTAAACAACCTAAAAAGCACAAGGCAACCACCCCTCCCCCACCACCATAACAAAGAATTATCCAGTCCAAACTGTCAACAAGACTGAGAGAAACCCCGAACCAGCTCATCTCTCCCTGGTAATGCCCTCCGATGAACCTCCCCTCTCAATTCAATGAACTGTGCCTCTCACTTCAGCATTTCCTACACGGATTCCTACACGGATTTTGGGTCCCAAAGACTGGCACCGCCTCTGAAATCTTAAGACTATGGTCCCTTTCTCTTCACAACTCCTCTCCTGCCAGCTGTCTCCCTTGCCCCCTCCATGGTGGTTCTTTGACTTCATTCAAACCTAGTTCATCATCGAGACCATTTAGGCCAATTTCTATTTTCATTTATTTTTTGTTTGTACTAAGTAGCTTGTGGGATTTTAGTTTACCGACCAGAGATTAAATCTGAGTCCTTGGCAGTGAGAGCACAGAGCCCTAACCATTGTACCACCAGGAATTCCCTCTAGTATTTTTTAAAAGATAAAAAAACCCAGATACAATTAAATTTCATCATGTTTTATTCAAAATGTCAGTTCAGTATTAATCAATATGAAGTGAAGTCGAGCCATGTTCGACTCTTTGTGATCCCATGCATGCCAGGGTCTTCTATCTATGGGATTCTCCAGGCAAGAATACTGGAGTAGGGGATCTTCCTGACCTAGGGATCGAACCCAGGTCTCTTGCATTGCAGGCAGATTCTTTACCGTCTGAGCCACCAGAGAAGCTCATTAATCAATACACAGAATGATCAATGGAACATTTTACTCTTTTTTTTTTAAAATTTTGGGCCCAGATGGCTCAGATGGTAAAGAATCTGCTTACAATGCAGGAGACTCAGGTTTGATCCCTGCGTTTAGAAGATCCCCTTGGAGAAGGAAATGGCAACCCACTTCAGTATTCTTGCCTGGAGAACTCTATGGACAGAAGAGCCTGGCAGGCTACAGGCCAGGCGGTTGCAAAGAGTCAGACACAACTGAGCAACTGACACTTTCACTTTGGTATTTTACTTTTTTCTAAACTGGCATAAATGCAATAAAATTTTGAGCATTATCTTTCATCTACTAATCTCGCCAAATTCATTTAGTAACTAACATTTGTAGGTTATTTTTCACACATATAATCTTATCATTTGTGAGCAATGACAATATTATTTCTTTCATTCTAATATTTATGCCTTTTCTTTCTTTCTCTTATGACCAAGTTAAACACCACCCCCACCCCCCACCGCCCCCGCC
>SJYV01021256.1:321283-344193 GCA_006410875.1 Neotragus pygmaeus
AAAAAAAAAAAAGTAGTAATAACTAGAAGCAATTGTTTTCCTTTTCCATTTTCAGTTTGCCCAGTGGTTAGACTGAAGTTTATTTGTTTCCACAGGCAAAGATCGTGAGTGCCAAAAGGGATTTTTAATGGAGTTATACTCCTCTAGAAATAGGATTTTGTTATACAAAATCCAAATGCAACCTTAATTATAGACACACAAACCCAGCATAAAAGACACTGAGATCTTGGGCCAGCTAGATGAATTGAAACACCCAAATGTGGTATTAATACTTTCTGTTCTCCATCAACTCAGATTACACATCACTGGCCAGATTTAAGTCAGACAATATTGGCTTCAAGAATGCAAAATCATTCACTGTTTTCTAGTAATCTGGTACATCCATATTTCTAAAATTGTTTCAGAGAGATGTATAATTTCAAAAACCACTGTCTTTCCTTAATAAAAACTAGTACATTTACTTGTTTTTTTTAAACACTTTGCTTTTTATAAGAAAAATCATAAGGACATGACCTATAGCTATAGACTCTGAAGAAAAATCATCAATGATTAAAGAAAAAAGAAAGAAATAGTTCACTGCTGAATATACTCTTTCTCCTTTATAAGAAATGTCACAGGGCTATTTTTTGTACTTAAGAGAAATGGCATTGTGATGACTTTGTCCCTTCACATAGTCGCACGCTCTATTCCATGCTCACACCCAGCACAAAGCACCCTCACCCCAAACACATGAAACAAAAGAAGACCTCCTTGGGATCTCTTCGTATTAGCTACCAAAAGAATCTTTCCACTCCTCTTGTCACTAATCATTTATTTATTCCATAAATACTTGCTAATGCCTACTCTGTGGCTGGCAATGTGCTAGATTTTGGGATCACAAAGGTGGGGATGATGGGCTAGCTTGTGCCCGGACACAGTTCATCACCCAGCAGTTACGGATGCAGATAAGGGAAAGGACAATTACCTAGACATATGGGGATGTATGAGATGAGCTGGCGTGTCCTGGCTACTCCAAACAGAGCCGCCTAATCCAGTCTGAAAAGTCAGAGACACTTTCCTGGAGAATGGACTTTCTTAGTTGAGTACTGAGCCAAGGAAAGAGTGGCGATGTAGGTTTAAGACAAAAAAACAATATCATGGCTAAGAAATGGTTTGGGGTGGATTTCAATGGCAATGTAAAAAAGAGAAAACAAATTCATAAAAAACAGAGCTGACCTTTGAACCTAGATGTTTAGGGCCTTTCTAGAGATACATGGTGTGGAACAGTAGGAAACAAACAGGATTTGGACTGAGAAAGCTGGGTTCAACTTCAAGGCTCTAATTCCTGTAAACTAATGGACCCAAGAAACTAATGGTCTTTAACTCTATAGGGTGTGGTTTTTTCTTCTCATCTGTGAAACAGGAATAATAATGTACCATCTCTGCCATTCATATAGAATTGTTAGGCTCAAATGAAAGAGTGGATGTGAAAATACACTTTTTACACTGTAAAGCATTACATAAATGTTAGTTATTATTATTAAAACAAAAATGGAAGTGGGCTAGTAGAATTAATAGGATTTAGATACAAGAAAAAACAGAGATTATGAATATAAAGTGAAAGATAGTTCCCTTTCTTTCTAAGATAATGGCCAAAATTAATTTCTCAAAGTCTGGGAAATTTGCCAGGTATATATGAAGAAGGTGCAAATCTCTATTTTTTTTTAAAAAAAAAAAAAAAGGAAGAAATTTAATATCTGATAAAAAGCAGTGCTCAAAGAGAGAGAAGCTCTGTTCTCCATTTAAAAGGCCAGAGAGGGAAGCAACAGAGTAAAATACACTGTTGAAAAAGTTCCTAAAATTTCTAATGACCTTATAGATATTTCCAGTAGCTAAAGTATTTAACCAAGTGCATAGATTTTAAAAAAGAAAATGTAAACCTAGTGGCATAAATACAGGAGGAAAAAATCAAGCTGAGGTGGAATATCTGTACAAAACTCAGATGATACAAATAGGCGTAGGTAGAGCAGGATGATGGAAGAGGAGAGAAAATTTCAGCAAGAACACCAACACCCACTGCAAGCATTTTCTCCCTCCAGGCACTGGGCTTTGTGCTGGGGATGGATGAAGCATGGTTCCTGTCTTCTAGGGCCTCACTGTACACCATAGACCCCTTAGAGCATTTTAGAAGCAAATGGACAGAAAGTGATAATGGGCTTAAGGCCTAACAACAGATAGTCTAAGGTGGTGCTAAAAGAGAAAGATCAAAGATTCTGCAGTTGTTTACAGAGCTGTTTGAAGCAGAAAAAGAAAATACCCACAGCTCAGAGCATGACCCGTAGGAGCACAGATTAGGAGGGTGGGGGCATGCTTTCCTGAGTCTGAGGATTACATTCCTGGCTCCAAGAATTGCCAGCAGAAACTTCCTGTGCAGCTTCTACTGGAACAAGTGAGAAGAGGAAGAAGTAGAAAGGTGTTAATTAGAACATAATTCAAAGGACAGAGGAAGGATATCAGGAGCGTGGTTTCCCAATATTACTTAAGACAGCAGCAGCATCTTCATCACCAGTCTCTTTATCACCACAAAATGATAACAATTTCAACATGCTTGACAATGTATTTCAACATAATTTTGAAGAATATACAGTATGCCATCTCTAACTCCTTCTGTTACTACAATAATAAAAACATTATTATTCTCATGTTATATATGGGGAAACCTGTGGTTTAGAGAGCTGAAGCAACTCATTCAAGGACACATCATCAAACCTGCCAGTAGAGAAAAATGGGATGTATATTTCTCTGGATTAAACAAAAGTGTTTAGTGAAATAAGCCATAAGTTTTCTTGAAGATCTCACACAGATGCAATCTGCCAAAAGGCTGATAAAATATCGGTGGATGCTATAAATAGGAGTTCAGGATTCCTCTGTGTCCAAGTTAGCAGTCAGAGCAAACCAGGTGCTTGCAACTGTCCACAGGTAACAGGTGCCAAGGGCTGGGAAAGCACAGGGCTTGTCCAAAGCGCCAGAGACAGCAGAACTCATGGATGAAGATGGTTCAAGGAATTATAATGCTAATAATAATGATAACCATATGTTGAGACCAAGGAATAGGGCTAAGTGCTTCACATGGAATAAGAAGCTGATCTGAACATGTAGCTGTGAACCATGCTTCTGAATGATGAGAGCACCCCAAGTCTCCCTCTTATGCCAAGTTTCATATCTGAGTCATGTTTAAATGCCAGGAGCCGTTGTCCACTGAATGGATAGACAGGAAAAAATATTAGGATGTAAGCAAGTTGGTTAGTTATCCTTTTGGTATCATGTGATTCATCATTCCTGGAATAATAAGATTTATTCCTAAGTGGAATAAAAATGTGAAAAAGGAATGCTAATGTGAAAGCTACAAGTAGGCAACATCATTTCAACAGCAGCAAAAACTCTAGATACAAGTTCTACTTATTTTTTGAAGCTCAATTCCAATATCACATCCTGTCTGCCACCTGCCCCCGGAAGGACACAGGTTCTAACCTTGGTTCTGCCCTGTGCTATGTATTCTTGGGACAGTTACTTAACCAGTCTGAGGTTCAATTTCTTCATTCATTCCTTCATTCAATGAATATGATCAATGTCTACTATGTGTCAGGCACAGTTCTGAGCATAGCAATCAGTGGAGGAAAAAGAATAGACAAAGGCTAGTTCTCAAATAATTCTGTAAATTCTCAAGGTGCTTACACTCTAACAGGCAATGAAAGACAATAACAAATATATAAGGTTAGTGGTGACAAACACTATTAAAAAGAATAAAGCAAAGTAAGGAGACAGAGTGGTAAGGTCTGCTAGTTCTTTTGTGATTATCAGGGAAGGCTTTACTGATGAGGTGAAGTTGGAGCAGGGATCCAAATTAAGTAAGGGAGTAAACCATTCAGATATTTGGGGGAAGAACATTCTAGGTTGAGGGAGCAATAAGTATGAAGTCCCTGAAGTGGGAGTGCATATGTTATACGTGAGGAATAAGGAGGCCAGCATGGCTGGGATGGTTTATGTAAGGGGAGAGAAGTGGGGAAAGAGAGCAGAGGGGTCACTGGGGCCAAAATTATATCTGGCCCTTTCAGCCACGGTAAGCATTTGACTTAATTGTGAAGCTGTGTGATGATTAAATGGGATACTAAAAAGGTAGTGGCTATTATTATTCCTTTCCCAACAATTACAAGAGTGAGATAAGAAAGGGCATTTGATTTTTAAATCTTTCTTGGAGATGGTTTCCAAAGTGACAAATGGAATAAATGCCTAGATCCAGTGATATTTCTTATCCCATATTCCACCTCCCTGTCATCTTGGCTCACTCTTTCCAGTTAATACATATGTTAGGAATAGTTTGCATTCATGCCAAGCTTAGGAGACATAAAGAAAGATACAGAATAGTACATCCTGGAAAACCAAATGGAGGCACAAATGATTTTAACCATATCTTTTCAATTGTGGCCACAGTCATCAATTATTTGAAATTCATTTTTTAGATATCTAAAACTATACTGATGTTTTTGCTTTTCCTTCTACACATGGATATGTTCTTTCGTAAGACCACTCCATTTCTCAGAGGCTTAAGAACAGTACCAGTTAGAGAACTGAAAAAGGTGAGGTAATTGCTAACTTTCAACTAATTCTGTTTAATGTGTTCATTATTCAAAAATAATATGTGAAACCCATGGAATACATTGGGCAGAATTAAAGAAAGGATTTTTATATATAATTTCTAAAAGATTTGTAACTGCATTTTGTGATTCAGAGCTTAGTAGGCACAGAATTTTGAATAGCTCTGTCTATCTGTGCAAACTTTCCTTAGCCTGTTGCAACTCCCAAGTCCAACTCTTACATATGGGTGTTGGGTAGAATATATTGAACAAAAAGTGTACAAAGGCTTAATTTTTCTCCTGCCTACAAAGATCTCCAAACCTTTACTATTCTGCACAGCTGCCTAGAATAGACAACAGTAGAGCAATTGTCCATGTTTCAAACTGAGGAGGAGTGAAAATACCATTAACCCTTAAAAACAGAATTATTCTTTTGATTTTGCTGCACACTATAATGTGTTTGTGGCCATATTTGGATCATATCCGGTTGGAACACAGGAATAATAGCTATCATTCAGATAATAATTGCCATGTACTTGCAATAGCGGGATGTGAAGTCAAAGGAAAACACTAAAAATGTTGTTTTTCTGGACCATGACAAAGAGCTTTTTACACGAGTCTGAGGATTTTTTGTGGCTGACTCATGTCTGGGGGCCTTGCCGTGGCCAATGCTTCGGCTTTTGTGCTTCTAATTTCTGTCTTTGACGATTTTAAATGCTACGTAGCACACGGCTTTCTTACGGCCGGCAAGTCCATGTAGTTTCTCTCTGTTTCTTCTTTTTTCTGTTTGTAAGCAAATGCTACAATTTTAGATCACGTGTTTTAGCCATTGTTGCTGATTAAAGGGAAATATAACATGTCTTAGGACAAGAGAGCTTACAATTTCACCATTGATGCTTTAAAATTACAAAATCAATTCTATAAATTCTAGCCTACATTTTTTTACCTGACCTAAATTATGCATTATTTCTTTTACGCTTGATATAATAAATCTCCAATGACAAGAAAATAAATAGCTAAATGATGTAAGCACGATTTTTTATTTATTTAAAAAAAGACAAAAAATATATCAAGATGCTATCAATGGTTATTTTGGGAAAGTAGACATATTGGTGATTAGTTTCTTCTTTGTGCTTTCATCTATTTCCCAATTTTCCCTCAATGGTCACATATTACTTTTATAACCTTAGTAAGTTTAAAAAAAAATTTAATTGTGAAAAATTAAAACAAGTCCAAAGCACTTAGTAGATTATTAATACATTAAAATCACTTACATGTACTCCTATAAAAATAGACCCTATCAAGAGAAAGTAATTAGTTTCAAAGCCTCCTTTTCTCAAGGGAATACTCAAGCTTTGATTTAATAGCACAACACAAAGTTCCATTGAAACAGATACTTCTTGGCAGTNATTAAAATCACTTACATGTACTCCTATAAAAATAGACCCTATCAAGAGAAAGTAATTAGTTTCAAAGCCTCCTTTTCTCAAGGGAATACTCAAGCTTTGATTTAATAGCACAACACAAAGTTCCATTGAAACAGATACTTCTTGGCAGTTCAGTACAGGAATTTTATTTCTTGTGTATAGAGAAAGGAGAACAGGGAAATTCATACTTAGCGTTGCCATCCCTACCTTAGTTAAGATGTCTTAAAATATCCACCCATTCTTCACTGTTCATGCACCATCTGGACGCCTAAGTCAGAGAAAGGAAGAAAAAAGGAACATTGGACCATTTTGTGGCAAAATCTATCTGCATGATTGATGCTGGCTGCACAGAATCAATCTGCTGGGCTTCGTTTTGGCATTTTAAGCATGGACCCTTTTCCTCCTCCTATCTGACTCTTCAGAGATAAATTTCTAGGTCTAGGGCTTTACTGATTTTTAAAAAGAACTACTCCAGTTTCCTCTCCTCTTCTCTCTCTGCTTTTTTTCCCCTCTAACTACCCCTTCTGCCCTCCTGACAGTGATGCTACCCCTGACTCTGGGAGAACGAAGTGACCCCTTAAAGGTACTCCTAAAGACATTGCTGACCCTCTGGTATCCGGCAGTCCACGCTCAGCTGTATTCATTTCCCTCAAGTTCTCTTCTGTGGATCAGGCACAACTGAACTTCAAAGACAAATACTGGGCACAGAAATGACACAGAGAGGGCAGAGGGGCATGAGAACTGGGCCTTGAGCACCTAAGTGCTGAAACAGATTTTCTTTGTTCTTAACTGATGCCTAGCTAATTGTTGGTGCTTAGTGAATGTGAAATAACAAAAATGTTACTATTAACAAAAATAATAGGAAAGATGTTTGGGAACAATTGTTCATAAAAAGCTAATGGATGGATTCTGGTATCTTCTTTGATCTTTTAAATGTCCTAGCTTAAAGAAATTTGTTAAAATGTGCCTCCTTTGGGGGGTTGGGGGAGGGGTATAGCAGATCAAACAGGGAAACAAGTCCAATGAGAATTTTACTAAAAAGCCAGTTATTTAACATCAAATGTGACTCTGATGAGCTAATCTCACAAAACTAATTATAATTCCTACTCCAAGTACCTCTTTCCTCTGCCTCAGTTGGCTCTGGAGGGGGAATTATCTTGGATATGGAAAGTTGGGAAATACTGAAATGCAGGAGACACAGGTTTGATCTCTGGGTCGGGAAGATCCCCTGGAGAAGAGAATGGCAAACCACTCCAGTATTCTTGCCTACAGAATTCCATGGACAGAGGAGCCTAGCAGGCTACAGTCCACAGAGTCACAAAGTTGGACACAACTGAGAAGGCAATGGCACCCCACTCCAGTACTCTTGCCTGGAGAATCCCATGGATGGAGAAGCCTGGTAGGCTGCAGTCCATGGGGTCGCTAAGAGTTGGACATGACTGAGCGACTTCACTTTCACTTTTCACTTTCATGCATTGGAGAAGGAAATGGCAACCCACTCCAGTGTTCTTGCCTGGAGAATCCCAGGGACGGGGGANGAGGAGCCTGGTGGGCTGCAGTCCATGGGGTCGCTAAGAGTTGGACACGACTGAGCGACTTCACTTTCACTTTTCACTTTCATGCATTGGAGAAGGAAATGGCAACCCACTCCAATGTTCTTGCCTGGAGAATCCCAGGGACGGGGGAGCCTGGTGGGCTGCCGTCTATGGGGTCACACAGAGTCGGACATGACTGAAGCGACTTAGCAGCAGCAGGTATAGGCTTATGAAATATCAAAGAATAACCACTTCCATGTTTAGAATTTCACAGTTGTCTTACCCATCATATTTTGTGCTAGATATTTAAAATTTTTACTTTTGTATTGAAATTTTAGAAGGCACATGGATTTCTTTTGTAATTCTCCATCATCTGAAGGATGAAACCTGCATTTCTGTTTTTCAAGAGTCCCTATTCTTCGTTTCTTTTCTTTCACAGTTTAGCATATTCTCTTTAAATGCTTAGTGCCTTTTTAGTGGAAAGTTGCATATTAAATATCATTAGAATGAATTGACCAAGGGAAATATTTAAATAAACAGCTTTACTGGGGCTGTTTGATATAGGGTATAACATGTTTTAAGAGTATATTAGTATAAATATTTTTCATTTAGAAGTTGTGTTGTTAAGAATATGGTTTCCATTGTAGGAGCCTTAGCTTCCAAAGATTGTTGGAAATATAATGAAATATTTTAATGTTAATATCTGAATATTCTGAAAAAGTGGATGAATCTGATGTAATGATTACACTATAAAAAGTTATAGCATATTCATTTTAAGTGGTGAACTACTTTTATATGTGTATTTAAGAAATATTTTTATTTGGTTAAATACAAGAAAAATATAGTGGGAATTTTATTAAAATAAATTGTTGGAAATTCCCTGGCTGTCCAATGGTTAGGACTTCACCCTTTCACTGCCAAGGACCCTGGCTCAATCCCTGGTCAGAGAACTAAGATCCTGCAAGCTACACAGCAGGGCCAGATAAATAAATTGTTATTTGGATCATTCATGAAATGATGATACATTGAGATTGATTCACAGCTTTTCTCAATTTCTCCAGACAGCAATGAATCTTACTTAGTTGAACTATGTAATTTTTAGTTCTGTATTTATGTTATGTAAAACCCAGGTCAGCTTAAGGCCTAAAGATAATTCTTAAGAATTTGGGGTCACCATGCCCCAGTTATTGCATTCTTGCATGCTATTTTTTTTTTTTTACAGATACTTCATTGGTTTACACAGATGTGTCTTGGAGTAAATCACATTCACAAGAAACGTGTGTTACACAGAGACATCAAGTCCAAGGTAAATGGAATACATTTGGGGCCTAAAAAAAAGTTGAAAACTATTTCTTTCAATCCTTTTTCTGTTTTATTCTATTTTCTTTTGGGTGCATTTAATCTTTAGAAATATTTCTTTTTTTGCCTGCACCCCAAGGCATGTGGTATCTTAGTTCCCCGACCATGGATTCAGCCCATGCGCCCTGCATTGGAAGCACCGATTCTTAACCCCTGGACTGCCAAGGAAGTCCAGAAATATTTCTCAATATAATATGCGTGCTAGCACAATAAGGTACGACCTGAAAATGGGTCAGTAAATCTCTTTAGTAGTGTATGTTAATATGTTCCAGTCCTCTTAGAGACTGCTTCCTAAGACTATGTATTCTCAAATGGAAAATGATTGAGACTGGAGCCTGCCATCTGGAGTTACCCTGAACAGGCTCCCTGCTTGGTTGATCAGGGTCTGCTGACACGGTGTGACGCTTGCCTTAGATTTCTAAGCAGTCATCCTGAATTCCCAAGCAGGGGGGTGTCGCTGTCCAGAGGATGTCTCGTCATTTTGTGTTCCATTCGGGGACTTGGCTATCAGCGTTTCTACATATAATCTCCACCATCAGCAGGCTTTGAAAGACAGCTTCTCTTGGAGCTCTCTCCCTTATGTTTGAAATATGGCAGATGTGATCTGAGCTCTTCTTTTTCAATGCAGAATGTCTTCCTCACCCAAGGTGGAAAAGTAAAACTGGGTGATTTTGGATCTGCCCGTCTGCTCTCGAGGTACGTATATCTTTTTCTCTTGTGTAGTAGTGACTGTTGCCAAAACATCATTATTCAGAAATGCTCTGTAATCGTTCTGTACCTTTTTATGATTTTAGTCCCATGGCGTTTGCTTGTACATACGTGGGAACACCTTATTATGTGCCCCCAGAAATTTGGGAAAACATGCCTTATAATAATAAAAGGTAAGTGATGTATGTAGTTGTTGAAGGGGTGACCGTTTGGTGCTAGTATTGTAGCCTGCAGATGAAGTCTGGTTGTTAAAAGAAAGCTAAGTTCCCAGGCCTCTAGGCGAAAGTCATAAATTTGCCAGCTGTGTTCACCAGAGCTGAGAGGAACTACATGTAAATGCTGAAAGAAAAGTTAATCATTTCTGGGGATAGTATGAGTTACATTACTGCTTCTCTTACTTTGCTGCTCTCGACTTTAAAAATCCCGAAGCTCAGGTCGTAGCCATTCCAGTTAAATATGAATGTCTGGGAGTGGGAAGCAGGTATCAATCATTTTCCAGGATCACCAAGTAATTCCTACGTGCAGCAAAATTTGGGAACCAAATGTCACTGAGTTGACCTGTAAAGGGCTAGATAATAAGCACTTGACTGATAGGTTTGTTGATCATGGGAAGATAGTATGAAGTCCTTATAATTTAAAATGTAATTTTTTTTCTGAATGTAAGTAAAATGTGCTCACTGATGGAAAGGATGGGCAGTGGGTGGGTTGAAAATGAGAAATATACAAGAAAGGACATGGTGATCACCCAGTTTTACAGAAACTATCGATAACATTTTGGGTTTTTTCTCCATCCATTCTCTTTTTTCCCTAAACTTAGTTTATATACTCTATATAATTTAGTATCCTATTTTTTCACTTTGCATTATATCATATGCATTTTACCCTGTATTTATACTCTTCATGATTATTGTTAATGATTGCATAATATTTTAATATATGGCTCTTCCAAAATTTATTTCCCATTCCCCTGTTGTTGGCTTTTTGATATGGTTTTAGTTTTCAGTGTCCTAAATTACTATAGACTCTGAATTACTATGCCTTTTAATACATAAAAGTGTCACATTCTTGGCATGAATTCCTAGAAGTAGAAACACCTAAAGGCTTTTCTTACCTCCTGCCAAGTTGCTTTCTAAAAAGGATATGGCAGTCCATACTATGGGCTTTCCCAGGTGTCTCAGTAGTAAAGAATCCACCTGCCAATACAGGAAATGTGGGTTTGGTCCCCGGGTTGTGAAGATCCCCTGGAGAAGGAAATAGCAGCTTGCCTGGAGAATCCCATGGACAGAGGAGCCTGGCGGGCTACAGTCCATGGGGTTGCAAAAGAGTCGGATACAACTTAGCAGCTAAGAACAGCAGGAACGCTCCATACTAAATAGACTCCTATAAGGTGACGTTGACTGAATTGGAGACAGAACAGCTATGAAGGACCTTCCTGGGATAATTGGGGAAACCTGAGTTTGAACAAAATGCTAGATAATAGTATTGAATTAAGGTTCTATTTCTTGGATGCAATAATGGTACTGTATTCATGCAGGAGAGTGTCCTTGCTCTTAGCTTGTATATACTGACATGCTTACAGGTGAAGTGTTTGACATCTGAAACCTTTCTTTCAAGAGGTTCAGATGTAGACAGAAGAGGGGCCAGCAGGCAGATGCTAATGACTGGGGATTTTAGGAAGGAGCGTTTGGGCCTTTAAAACTTTTCTGTAGGTTTCAAGCTTTGAAAAATTAAAAGTTGGGGGAAATAATTGGTTTTTTTAAAAAAAAACCTTGTTAAAGTGAAAAGACTATCATCTAGAAAAAGTCTGGAGGATGACAACTGGGTGGTGAGAATGATGGAGGAAAGTGGAGGTGTTCAGTTTGGAGAAGGCTGGGCGTGTAGGGCAAAGTGTAGAACTCTGCTGAGCTCTGAAGAGCTTTCGTGGAAGAATAAGAATGCGCCCCTTAGAGGCAGCCAGGGGGAACACTGAGCTGTCAATCAGCAGGTGAGACCAAAGGCCTGGTGAGCCCAGATGATCTGGAGGCTGTACAGGGTGACTTCTAAAGCCCTTCTTCCAACTATGGTAATCTGAGTCCTTGGATATTCCTCTTACCCCAAGTACTACTGAAGTGATACCTGAACCACTGGATTTGGAGGGGCAGGGTTTGGGGAGCAGGGAGTTTTTCTGTGAACATCACTGTAAGTGGTCTAAGTGTTCGATCAAACTTGCACATATTTTATTTCAGTAACTAAGAAGTCCTTATGAGATCTGTTCTTATTAAAGGCAGGGTAATTTTTCATTTTGGAGTATTGGAAAATACATATGTTTTTGTGTGATAACTCATAACCCACTCATTACATTGCTTGTTTTGGTTCCAGTGACATCTGGTCCTTGGGATGCATTCTCTATGAACTCTGTACCCTGAAGCATCCAGTAAGTATGGCATGCAGCATGCAAAAGGCAGCGTTTGGTTGTGCTGGGCTAAGTCCTTTTTCATACCTTCACTTGTATGTATTAGTAGGGTGATATTAGTAGGGTGATACACCCCAAGGCAGAATGCCATCATTTTCTCACATAAGTGTTGCTAAGGCTGAAACCTGATGTTAATTGCAGTATGTTTATTATACAGTGAAAACTTTTAAAATGTTATTCTGGTGTGTTATTTTATATCCCACTCTATTACTTGTCAAACCATAATAACTACCTTGGTGATGTGCAAGGTAAAAAGGATTTTGCAGCAGAAGTTTAAAATGGGAATAGTCTAAAGTGCATTTTTTCAGGGAGCAGACCTGGGGATTTTTGAGGAGGAGGGAAGTGAAGAAACGTTGCAGTTACTGTCAGCCCTAGGGTCATTTGAATTTTTAAAAGCCCATAAATATGTATTATTGATGCTTTGATTTTTTTAAATATATTAAAAATGTGTATCTGCAAAAACACTGATTTGAGTAATAAAGTACCCACGCGGGGACTGATGGTAAGACTTCCTCAAGATGGGAGCATCTTTAACTATTTATGTTTACCTTTTTCCTGAACGATCGTAAAATTTTAGAATAGTACAGGGGTAGGGGTGGGGGAGTTTGGGACTAGCAGATGCAAACTATTACATTTACATTAAACAACAAGGTCCTACTATATAGCATGGGGAACTATATTCAGTATCCTGTGATAAAACTATAACGGTCTGGTGCTAAGTTGCTTCAGTCACGTCCAACTCTGTGCAGCCCCCTTGACTGTGGCCCACCAGGCTCCTCTGTCCATGGGATTCTCCAGGCAAGAATACTGGAGTGGCTTGCCATAATGGAAAACAGTATAAAAAGGAATGTATACACATGTATAACTGAATTACTTTGCTATATAGCAGCAGTTAACACCATGTAAATCAATTATACTTCAATAAAATACAATTTTTGTAAGTTGGGTGGGATTCCTCACGCTGGCTCCCTGGGCTGGACCCCAGCAGAAAGTACTAAGTATGATTAACAACTAAAAAAATCAGAATAGTACCCTAACAACACCTCTAGAAAGAAAATTTTTTTTAAATTAAAATAATTCATATGAATTCAGTTCAGCTGGTGTTTTCTTATTTCCATTCTCTTTCCCTGTATCTGCTTTTACAGTTCAATTTTGCTTTTTAGTTTCAGGCAAATAGTTGGAAAAGTCTTATCCTCAAAATATGTCAGGGGTCCATGAACCCACTGCCATCCCATTATTCCTATGAGCTGCAGCATCTGATCAAGCAGATATTTAAAAAGAATCCCTCACATCGTCCTTCAGCTACAACACTTCTCTCTAGAGGCTCTTTAGCTCGGCTTATCCAGAAGTGCCTACCCCCAGAGGTACAGTGTGTGTGGAACTGACTGTGAACAGTTTTCAAGTGTTTGTTTTCTTTTAAACACAATTACATGTTACACATGCTCATAACAATTCAAATAATGCAGATGTGTATTAAAAAAACTAAAAGCTTGAAGCTTCCTTTCCCTCTTTTCACAATGCTATTCCTTAAATATAATCATGGAGGGATAATTTGCATTATCCCTCCAGATCTTCCTGGACATTATAAATGTTTGTTTATCTGTCTATCTAAATTACCTGGATTTTTTAAATGGCATTTTTCCTTTTCAACTTTATTACTGTCGGGAAGAACAGTGATCATTGAATGACATTATGGTGGTATCTAAAGAAAATCATCTTTCGTGTCTTTAAATTCTCTGCTTTAAATTTTCAGATCGTCACAGAATACGGTGAACAGGTGTTAGAAGAAACCAAAAAATCTATGCATAGTACACCAAGAAAAAAGGGTAAGAATTTTGAAAAGCTTATTTTAAGTGTTCGTTTAAAATATAGTATAACAAAAAGGAAAAAATATATAATTTTCAAGTTATTAGAGATGATTTTCAGAGATACTCCTCAAATCAAAATTTTCTACTTGTTCCTTCAGACATAAATCTAAACTGAATCTTACATATTTAGTTTGCCAGGGATCAAAAAAGAAGCCTAGTTTGAAGATTGTAGTGATGTAAAAGTTGTTCTCTGCTTCGTTATCAGACTTGTATTTAGTTTGTTTTGGGTCAGATAGAAGGCTTCTGTGGGCTCACCTAGGAATCTAACCATGAAAATATAACAGGAAATGTTATCCCTAAGATCTTATAAACAATTTTTTTTTAATGAAGTCATTTTGAAAGTTGAATCTGCCCACATTACAACTACATAAAATTTCCATACACCTATAGTCAATCCTGAGCAAATTTCACATGTAATTTATTGTCTCTTGGAAGTTGTCATCTCTATTTTCAAAGTTAGTTTTGTTCCTTTTCCTTTGACATCAGTGACTCAGATCTTCCATCTGAAGAAATCTAACAATGACCAGAATAAGAGAGAATAGTTAAGGTGAATAAAAGATCACCCACTGTAGGGAGATGTTGTAAAACCTCCATTATTAGTGCCTCTTATCTTAGTGTTCTATACCATAAAAGAAACATTTTTATTTATTTTTTAAGTGTTTTTTTTTTAATTTGAGTGTAGTTGATTTACCGTGTCCTGTTGGTTTCAACAGAAACTTTTTTAAACTATACTATTTTCTTAAAGTTAAATTTATATGTTCCTTTTGTAAGAACGTAAATCCTCCAGTCTTACAATTCAGCCTTTTCTCCTTTATGTAAGAGATAGCCACTTACCTTTGCTTCAGCAATTTCTTTTAGTGTTTATTTTATTTTATGTACCGTTTCATAACTTCGGTTCACATCCCAGGGGAGTGGGAAATTAGTTTAAAAATACTGGGCAACAGAAACACCAAAAACAGTCTAAGAAGAGTTTCAAGATAGTGTAGTTTCAAGATAGGAAAGTGTAGTCTTACAATTTCTAAAAAAAAGAGTAAGCCAGTGGGGAGGGCCACCATGTCCAGAGCATGTGTCGGGTGGTATCTCCATCGAGAATGTAGACAGTGAGACGTCAGAACAATGAAGGCTGGGTGAGGGCAGGGACCGTGTCAAATGTGCTCCCTCTTGTAGCCTCAGTACCATCATCACAGATGCTCAGTAGCAATTGCTTAAAATGCTGAATGAATGGGGAAAGAGGGACCCCAGGCTCTGGCAGCAGCAGATCAGGCAAGAGCCATCCTCAACCAAGGGGTGGGCTGCTGAGATTTTCCCTGACTGCTGCTGGCTTCACGTCAGGGAACAAGCAGCTGGCTTTGGGAGGGTTAGCTATTCCACCTGCTATTATAGCTGTCAGGAAAATCACAGACAGGTAGCTCTTGTGCTGAAGATGATAATAACGTTTCAAGTATGTAGAGTGTCTTACTTCCTGATGCCTAAATGGGTTGGCATAAATGAATTAGAGATGTCTTAACTTTCAGATGTTCACAGTCAGAATAAAACAGCAGAAATAATCTCTTTAACAGCTGAGGTGTGTTATTAGGTGATTAAAGCTTGATATCACTATACAGCCTAATGCTTCGGTTCTTTGACTTTAAAAACTTCCTTTTGTCTCTCAGGCTTTATGCAAATCACATTAGAAGCCTTTTTTGTGTTTTCTTTTTACCTTCTATTTTCTCTTTGAGCAGATCCCAGCAGAACCAGGATAGCTTCGGGAACTGAAGCAAGCACAGTGGTAAGTGCTTTAAAGGTAAATTTCCTGGGACTTTCCTGGCAGTCAGGGCCTTCTAATGCAGGGGATATGGGTTCGATCCCTGCCCTGGAAGCAAAGATCCCACATGCCTGTCTATGGCCAAAAAACTAAAACATAAAACAAAAGCAAATTGTAACAAACTCAATAAAGACTAAAAATGATCCACATTTTAAAAAATATTTAAAAAAAGTTAAATTTCTGAAATCATCTCCTGGGGTACCCTGGCATCACAGGGTGCTGTGAGATATGTGGAAGTCTGTTGCCTGGCCCCTGGGTTCAGGGGCTTTTTGTCTTTGGGCCTGTGAAGTAACTGATAGCTGTTTTCTGTGCTGCCAACCAAGCCACTTTAGACCAGCATTTATTTTATTTTGTTTTGTCGTTTCTAATCATTGATGGCAAGTGGTTTCAATCTAGATGTGAACCAACTTGGCTCTGCTTACAGCCATGAAAGTCTTGTTTTAGCCTTGGTTGATTGGTTTCCTTGTGGTAAAATATATATAACATACAACTTATCATTTCAGCCCTTTTAAGCATAGAATTTGGAGAAGGCAATGGCACCCGACTCCACTACTCTTGCCTGGGAAATCCCATGGACAGAGGAGCCTTGTAGGCTACAGTCCATGGGGTCGCTAAGAGTCGGACACGACTGAGCGACTTCACTTTCACTTTTCACTTTCATGCCTTGGAGAAGGAAATGGCAACCCACCCCAGTGTTCTTGCCTGGAGAATCCCAGGGATGGGGGAGCCTGGTGGGTTTCCGTCTATGGGGTCGCACAGAATTGGACACGAGTGATGTGACTTAGCAGCAGCAGCAAGCATAGAATTTAATGACATTAATTACATTCACAATACTTTTTCATTATCCCAAACAGCAACCCAATGAATAGTAACTATCCATTCCTCCCTACCCCAACTCCCACCCCAGGCCCTGATAACCTCTTTTCTGCTTTCTGTCTCTATGAAAGAAGCATTATTTGCTTATTCTAGATATTTCAGGTAAGTGGAATCACACAATATTTGTCCTTTTGTGTCTGGCCTCTTTTGCTTAGCTTAATATTTTTAAGGTTCATGTGTGTTACAGCCTGTATTAGAATTTCCTTCCTTTTTATGACTATATAATATGTAGATCGCTAATGTGATCTGGGAAGGATTGAAGGCAGAAAGAGAAGAAGGCAACAGGATGAGATGGTTGGATGGCGTCACCAATGCAATGGACATAAACTTGGGCAAACTCTGGGAGATGGTGAGGGACAGGGAAGCCTGGCCTGCTGCAGTCCATGTAGTCACGTGGAGTCATACATGACTTGGTGACTGAACAACAACAATACGGTCTTGACAGTTTTCTGTTCAAAAACTTTTAGTGTCTCCCCATTCTCCCTGATAGCTCATTTAGTAAAGAATCTTCCTGCAATGCAGGAGACCCCAGTTCGATACCTGAGTTGGGAAGATCTGCTGGAGAAGGAGGCTAACTACTCCACTATTCTTGGGCTTCCTTTGTGACTCAGCTGGTAAAGAATCCGCCTGCAATGCGGGAGACCTGGGTTTTAATCCCTGGGTTGGGAAAATCCCTGGAGAAGGGAACAGCTACCCACTCCAGTATTCTGGCCTGGAGAATTCCATGGACTGTATAGTCCATGGGGTCGCAAAGAGTCCAACACAACTGAGTGACTTTCACTTCACTCACTATTGCCCCATGAATTGAGTGGACATTTTTTAGCCTAGNCACTCCAGTATTCTGGCCTGGAGAATTCCATGGACTGTATAGTCCATGGGGTCGCAAAGAGTCCAACACAACTGAGTGACTTTCACTTCACTCACTATTGCCCCATGAATTGAGTGGACATTTTTTAGCCTAGTTTTCAAGGTCCTGTTCATCTTGTTTGGCCTTAGGCACCTGTGCCCATTTACATGTTAGCTGCAGTTAAGTCATGAATAGTAATAGCCAATCCACTTCTAGTTGCCACACCTACCCCAGTAACTCATGTCCTATTGATAATTTTTTCTTTTTTCATCATTTTGACCCACCTTTTTTAACTCCCAAAGGAAAAGATGTAGTAACAACAAGCAATTCTGTTTATGGAATGTACTAGTAATTAAACTTGTAAATTTTTGAGTGAACCTTAGGTTGTAAATAAATAACACCATATCCCTTTATATTGCTACAAATGGACTCTATTCTGCCCCTGTTTTTTTAATTTGCGTGATATCTGTTTATTTCCAGCTTTACTGAAGCCTAATTTATATGCAATAAAAGTTATTCATTTTTAGCATGCAATTTGATGAATTTTGGTGATTGTATGTGGTCATATAACCAGCACCACAATCAAGATATAGAAATCCCATCCCCCCAGTTGAAAATGCATTTAATGCACCTAACCTACCAAACTTCCTAACTTAGCTTAATCTACCTTACATGTGCTCAGAACACTTCCATTAGCGTCTAGTTGGGCAAAATCATCTAATACAAAGCCTATTTTATAATAAAGTGCTGACTGTGTCAACATGAGATAGTCATGTTGAATTTTGAATTCAGCATGAGCTGAATTGAATAATGAACTGAAAGTGAAACTCAGAGGCTGTCTGGGTGCAGAATGGCTGTAAGTGTATTGTCTACTGCTTACTCTGTGATCACATGGCTGAGTGGGAGCTTCAGCTCTCTGCCAGCACCCAGCATCACAAGAGGGTGTCATATGGCATATTGCTAACCTGGGAAAAGATCAACATTCATAATTTGACATATAGTTTCTGCAGAGTGTTTATCATTTTCACACCATCATAAAGTGAAAAAAATCATAAATTAGACCATCATAAGTCAAGGACCATCTGTAAAGTAATTTTATGTGTACATACATGCTCAGTCGCTCAATCATGTCCAACTCTTTGCAATCCTATGGACTGTAGCCTGCCGGGCTCCTCTGTCCATGGATTCTCCAGGCAAGAATACTGGAGTAGGTTGGTTACCATGCCCTCCACCAGGGGATTTTCCTGACCCATGGATTAGGGGATCTTCCTGATCCAGGGATTGAACCTGCATCTCCTGCATTGCAGGCAGATTCTTTACTGCTGAGCCAAATCCCCAAAGTAACTTTATAAAATATTTCATTTGGGTATTTCCATCCTGAGAAGCCCAATATAGCAAACCATACTGAAATTTTTCATTGCTCGTTTTCTCTATAAAGACCTCTCAAATATTTGTCATTTGTATATATCTTCTTCATATTTGCAATGACTGATATTAACGGCTCTTAAGGTATATGACTTAATATACATATATGTATGCACATGTATGGTTTTTAATATACACACAGATAATATATGATGTTATGGCTCTTAATGTACATATGTGTATGAGGTTCTGTGGTTGTTAATGTTTAATTCGTTTATTTAAAGTTTAAGGAGCTGTTTATCTCTACTTGTTTACCTTTTTTTGGTAACAATTCAAGAATATCTTAATCTTTATTTTAAATTTCTTTTAAAGAAAAGGGAAGAACCAGGTGGAAAGTGTAGCCACACTGACTTAGAAAGCATTAATAAAAATTTGGTTGAAAGTGCACTGAGGAGAGTAAACAGAGAGGAGAAAGGTAAGTTATTCAAGTTCTAATCATTGTATAGGTGGGAAACTGGGCATATAGAAGGAATACCAGTTTCTGCCTTACTAGGTCAGAGATACCATAAGCAAGTAGACAGGCATATTTATATTTGCTTATCTAGTAATTTATTTAATGTTACAGAGATATTTTATTTACCTATTAAAAGATAAAATTGTATTTATTAATAAGAGCCTTCAGAAAAAAGTATTAACAATGTTTGTCATGCTCTTTGCCATAAAAAGCACAGGGACTTACCTGGTGGTCCAGGGGTTAAGACTTCTAAGGCAGGTGGCGCAGGTTCTATCCCTGGTCAGGGAATGAAGGTCCCACATGCTGTGGGGTACAGCCAAAAAATGTTTTAAAAAGCCCTGCATACAGTGTGTACCTGCAAGTCCCCTTGGGCCTTTATTCTTATATATTGTGTAATATGTGAGTATATACATAATATTTTTTTAAATTCACTTTAATGATTAGCTTTACCTTTCCATTTGGATTTTTTCATTCCCTTTACTACTTAAGAGTCGGACACGACTGAGCGACTGAACTGAACTTAGACTTGCAAGAGTGTTAGATCAAATTTGAAAGAGAAAAGAAGTACTCCTCTAGTGGTTTTAGAGAAATTGTGTGTGTATAGTAGAAGAATATGCTCTGCAATTCTTTACACTCTAAAAGCCAGTCCACCAGGTCCTCTCAGGCGGCAGTGGGAGAAAAATGTACCCAGTACAGCTCTTAGAGCTTTGGAAAACGCACCCATACTCACCTCCAGTTTAACGGCAGAAGACGACAGAGGTGAGTAGTCAGATTGAATCGTATTATTTTATCATAGAACATTCTCTAATCATTGTTTATTGAGCTAGAGTTGTGTTTTTCTAATGTCACTCTTTGAAGGTATTTGGTGTCACACATGAAAGCATGTGTATTTCACTTATACATGCAAGTGAAATAGATTTATGTAGAGAGTTAGTTTCGCTTGAAATATGGGGCTTTAATATAATCTATAACCCCACTCCAGTACTTTTGCCTGGAAAATCCTATGGACGGAGGGAGGAGCCTGGTGGGCTGCAGTCCATGGGGTCGCTAAGAGTCAGACATGACTGAGCGATTTCACTTTCANTCAGGGGCTAAGGCTGGTTATGGTGATGGTTTTGGGGGTTCTAGAGGAATGGGGGCAAGGGCTGAAGCTGGTTATAGGGACGATTTGGGGGGTTCTGGGGGTGTTGACCTAGGGGCTAAGGCTGGTTATGGGGATGGTTTAAGGAGTTCTGGGCGTGTTGATTCAGGGGCTAAGGCTGGTTATGGGCATGGTTTAGGGGGTTCTAGAGGAATGGGGTCAGAGGCTAAGGCTGGTTATAGGGATGGTTTAGGGGGTTCTGGGGGAGTTGACTCAGGGGCTAAGGTTGGTTATGGGGATGGTTTTGGGGGTTCTGGGGGTGTTGATTCAGGGGCTAAGGCTGGTTATCGGGATGGTTTAGGGGGTTCTGGAGAAATGGGTGCAGGGGCTAGGGGAATGGCATCAGAGAGTAAGGGAGGTTACAGANGTGGGCTGCCATCTATGGGGTCACACAGAGTCGGACACAACTGAAGCGACTTAGCAGCAGCAGCAGCAGAAGATATTATATGCTAGAAATCTTTTTTGCTATGAATCTTTTTGTCTTTTCCCAACTAGGTGGTTCTGTAATAAAGTACAGTGAAAACAGTACCCGTAAGCAGTGGCTCAAGGAGACCCCTGAAACCCTGTTGAACATCCTTAAGAATGCTGACCTCAGCTTGGCCTTTCAAACATACACAATATACAGACCAGGTGATTCTTGTCTGTTACATAATTGTGTAAGCCCTTTGATTTTTCTTTTAAAAAATTATATATGTAACATAGAAGTTACCATCTTAGCCACTTTTAAGTGTACAGTTCGGGAGCATGGCATACATTCACACTGTGCAGGTCTCACCATGGTCCATCTCCAGAACTTTTCCAAAACGGACACTCTGCACCCATTAGATGATTCCCTGTTCCCCACTCCCAGAAACCCTTCCATCTTAAAGTTATAAAATATTTCAGAGCATTGTCTTTTTCGGTTTCCTTGACTCTTTTATAGCCAGTCTGAAGGCGTAATTAAAATTTCCTATAGTGCTTCATTCCTTCTGTTTGCTCATTTGTTTGCCTGTTTTATTGTTTTAATATTTCTATTTATTTTATTTGGCTGTGCCAAGTCTTAGTTGTGGCATGTGGAATCTAGTTCTCCCATCAGGGATCGAACCCAGGCCCCCTGCTTTGGAAATGTGGATTCTTAGCCACTGGACCACCAGGGAAGTCCCTGTTTGCTTATTTTAATAATCACGTAGCCACTTTGAAGGTGGTCCATTTTTATCATGCAAATACACCCCAGTTTCTGGCTCTGCAGTTCAGACTTCCACCTTATAAACTGAGGAACTTCAAGATTTTTTTGGCTCTGTACTTGAATTGTTATATTGAATAGAACACAGAAAAAGGTGAACAATTAGGATTTAATTTTTTTTGTTTGTTTGTTTCAACAGACATTTTCACTACAGTTATATAGCATAACGTTTCATGATACTACCCTTAGCAATCTAGGCCAAAGGACTACATTAAGGGTGTGTACGTGGAGGGGTGCATGTGTGTGTAATTTTCACAATGCAGTTACTAAAGCCATCTTGCTTGGTTTAAGATCTAAGATAAATTGTGCCAAGTAGAGCATGCCGTGGTGTGGCAAGTCTCAACTCTATGTATTATAACAGATTCACTTTACTGTTTACTTGGTCAGTGTTTATTGAGTGCCTAACATATACTAGGTTAAGATTTAAGATTTTTTTTTTTTTTAAAATATAGTTCCTTCCCTGAGAGAGTTTGTAATTTGGGGGACCAGCAAACAAGCAGCGCATTGTAGAGCTGTGTGTCACATGCTCTGATAGAGCTGTGTGAAGACAGTTATGGGCCCCAAGGGGAGAGGGGTGCCTGGCAGGCAGGTGTTAAGCAAGGCTAATGATTGCACTTTTATTTTATTTTGTTGGCATGCGGGCTCTTAGTTCCCTGACTAGGGATTGGACCCTGGAAAGTCCTGAGCACTGAATGTCTAGGGAATTCCCAATGATTGACTTTCATTTTAGCATATAGGTCCCAGATTTTGTCTGTGGTCCATAAAGTTTTTGTCATTTCAGGAAAGTTACTATATAAAAAAGGCATTACAGCTCTGTTGTGAAAAGATTTTTATAAAGACTGAACCCGTATTTTTATGTTCAGTTCAGTTCAATTCAGTTCAATCGCTCAGTCGTGTCCGACTCTTTGCGACCCCATGAATTGCAGCACGCCAGGTCTCCCTGTCTATCACCAACTCCCGGACTTCACCCAGACTCACGTCCATCGAGTCCGTGATGCCATCCAGCCATCTCATCCTCGGTCGTCCCCTTCTCCTTCTGCCCCCAATCCCTCCCAGCATCAGAGTCTTTTCCAATGAGTCAACCCTTCGCAAGAGGTGGCCAAAGTACTGGAGTTTCAGCTTTAGCATCAGTCCTTCCAAAGAAATCCCAGGGCTGATCTCCTTCAGAATGGACTGGTT
>SJYV01021256.1:347107-363112 GCA_006410875.1 Neotragus pygmaeus
GCAGGGGCTAGGGGAATGGCATCAGGGAGTAAGGGAGGTTACAGAGGAGACTCAAGAGGAACTGTGGTGATGGGGCCAGAGGATAAGGTGGGCTTCAGAGATGGTTCAGGGGGATTTGGAGGAGCAGGCTCACTGGCTGGGGTGGGAGAGGATGGTGGACTCAGAGGCCAGGAGACCATGGGGCATGGCTCGGGATACTGGGCAGCCTCAGAGGGCCCTTACAGTGGCACAAGCCCCAAGGATGGTCCAGAGGTGGGCAGAGGGATGGGGCTGGTGGGAGGCGCAGGTGTGGGGCTGGGCTCCGGCATAGCCGGACAACCAGGTACCGTGGATGGTGCAGCTCATGGGGACAGCCCCAGGGGCCCAGGGATGCTGGGGGTTCCGGGAGGCCCATCGATGCTTTCAGATGGGCGGGGTTCCGAGAGTGGTTTGAGGGGCTCTGGACACCCAGGCACCCCTGAGGCATGGGGGGCTGTGAATTCTGAGGGGAAATCAGGTATCACAGGGCAACAAGACGGCTCTGGGCTCCCAGGGTACCCCGGGCACAGAGGGGCTCCCAGTGGGGAGGGCAGGGCTTCCGGGGTTCCTGATGGTCGGGGGGCATTGCAGGGCGAGACCTGGGCAGAGTCAGCTGCTGAGGAATCCGCACGTGACCAGGACTCCTGGAAACCAGGTCCAGCGACGGCAGGCAGGGGTCCGGCATCTGCCCAGGGGCCATTGGCCCCTCAGGGTGCCGGGGCCACACAGCTGGGTGGCAAGAGGGTGGGGGCCAGACGGGGGGCCCCTGTGGGCACAGGCCAGGATCTGGACGGCAGCCAGTTGCCCGCGGAAAGGGGCAGATCCACATCAGGGCCCGCCGGTGGGCGCGGGGAAAAACATCCGTGGGGCCCAGGCGGGGAAGACCGGGGGTCTGGCCAGGACAGCTCCCTCCAGGGGGAAGACGCCATTCGCAGGGGGACCCAAGAAAGGCCAGAGGGCTCCTGGGGCTGGGAGGGGGCTCCTGACGGAGAGGAGCCTGGTGGGGGGCGAAGCCCAGGCTTCCTGGATGGCAAAGCTTTGGGTCTGGGAAGGAGCAGGGCTAGCGGCCCAGGGGACTCAGATGTCCCCAGAAAGGGGACTTCTGCTGGCAGGGAGGATGGCTCCTCCAGAAAGCCTGGGGGTTCAGGACAACAGGGAGCCCGGGATGGCCTGGATGGTCCCTATGGCAGAAAAGAGCCTGGCGATGGGTCATGGGGTCAGGGGCCTGGCGCTCCACCGGGCGCAGGACACAGGAGAGGAAGGGGCTCCCTGGATGCTGAGGATGACAGGACCCATGGCCCAGAGGCCCTGGCAGAGTACGAGGCGGTGGACGAGGCCGGCGTGGCAGAGAGGAGGCTGGGCCCATACAGGAGCAGGACTCAGACCTGGTCCAGGGTCGATCCTGGAGCAGCAAAGCGAGGGGGGGCGGACGAGGCCAGAGACCTGGGGCAGCCGCCTGGCAGAGAGGACACGGGGTACCCCGGGGAGCCCCTCAGCCACCTGGGCAGCGGCAGAGCTGGCAGAGACGGCGGATCAGATGCCTACGGCCGGAGGAGGGACGCCACCCTGAGCCCCAGATCCAGACGCAAGCCTGGCACTGGCGGCTTCTCTGAGGACGCACGAGGTAGGTGCCGCTCCGTTGTCCTGGCTCTGGGGATGGGGGCAGGGGTCTCCCTGGACACCGGGGTGCAGGGCCGCCCCCAGGCCTGCCTCTGGGCCCAAGACTTTGCTGCTGTCCCTGAGCCCCATTTCCAGGGAACTTTTCTACAATCACGAGGCTACTCTTCCTCCCTGTGCGGGTGGGATGCAGGCTTCTCGGGGCTGAGAGTTCTCCTGGTGTCTGTCTTGACCCGTGTCCAAGGCACTGGACTTGGTGGGTCACCCAGACGTCCCCTTGGGTGATCTTGGGCCCTTCATCTCCCTGGCCCTCCAGATCCCCTGTACCAGCCTGAGCCCTGCGGAGAAAATGGGGTGGTCTGGCCTTGCTGGCAAGACGTGTGGCCCCCAGGGTGCAGCGGGAAGCTGGGCGAGGCCATCCTGGGCACCCAGCCCACCTCCCCGCTGTGTCCCTCCAGGCCCCACCGGCCACTTCTCCCAGGGCCTGGCTGACACAGAGGTGGAGCGTGGGGAGGCCGCCATGCTCTCCTGCACCCTCACACGCGACCTGGGCCCCGGAGCCTGGTTTAAGGATGGAGTCAAGGTACTGCCCCCCCAGCCTTGCTGACCCCCGCCTTGCCAACCAGCCTGCAGGGGAGGGCTGAGCGAAGCAGAGGGGCGTAGACAGCAGCGGCTTTGCAAGGAGATTTCACTCTTTGCTGTAACAGCGCTGACTCTGGGAGGAGTTTACGTGGCCAACAACTTGGTGTGTTTGGAAAGGGCTGTCTCTTTTAGTGGACGTGTACTCCACCCAGTGTCCCCTAGACAGGCCCCTGGCCCTCCCACTACCATCCAACCTGCCTTCCTGTCCCAGCACCTGGTGAAGTCTGCACGTGGGGCTCTGGACTCCCTGAGAAGCCCCCACCCCTCTACTAACACCTCATTGGGGGTAGGCCCAGGACTCTGGAGCTCAGCTTTGTCCGCAGCTGATTTCTGGGCCAGTAGCGCTGCCCACTTCATGGGTCGTTGGATAGCTAAGGAGACGCTAAATGGGGGGGGCCTGGCTCCTGCCGAGCACGAACGGGCGTTCCCTCTCGCAGCTGCAGTAACAGGCCCTGGCCAGCTTCAGGAGGGGCTGCACGGGGTGGGTGACGGGCCTTCTATGGCCTCGTTCTCAGCTCAACGCCCAGGACGGAGTCGCTTTCGAGCAGGACGGGCCGGCGCACAGGCTTGTCATCACCCAGGCGGACGGGACGCGTGCTGGGAAGTACAGCTTTGCAGCCGGCGGCCAGCAGAGCGAGGCCACGCTGACCGTCCACGGTGAGGCCCGGNTTTTTTTTTTTTTTTTTCAAAAGAAAAGAAAAAACAGTGTTATCACCCTGTCTACTATGGTACTCCTTACAGTGATAACATCTTTTTTAAATATCCTATGGCATGTCTATGGGAGGCCCCTCCTCCCTAGCTCTGACTCCTCTATTTTGCACAAGGGTGGCGCATTTCCTCTGTCACTCCTAATACAGGTTACCTCCACAAGGAGACCTTCCCCAAACATCCTATCTAAGACAATTCTCTGACTTTAATCACTCCTTATCACACCAGCCTGGTTTATTTTCTTAGTAGCATTTACAATGATCTGGGATTACTCTGTTTATTTCTTATCTGTCTCCTCTAGCATGCAGAACCATGCTGGCACATAACATTGCTCAAGAATGTTGCTCAAAAATATTTATGAAATGCATTGAAGGAATGGAAGGAAACCATATATTATTATTAATCTGGTATTTTTGAAGAATAATTAAATATATTTAATTTAAGAGGAATTATTTTGGCTAAATTCCCTAGAAACTTTTGCTAATTAAGAAAATAGTACGTGTAGAATGGCCATCTGATGTAAACAGCGGACTCACTAGAAAAGAGGGCATTTGCCTTCATTCTTTCCCTGATGCTGGGAAAGATAGAGGGTAGAAGGAGAAGAGGGAATCAGAGGACGAGATGGATGGATGGCATCACCGATGCAGTGGACGTGAACTTGGGCAAACTCTGGGAGATGGTGAGGGACAGGGAGGCCTAGTGTGTGGCAGTCCATGGGGTCACAAAGAGTCGGACATGACTGGGCGACTGAACAATATGTGTAGAATGATGCAATTTTTGTAAAAATATATGCATTCTCTCTGTATATAGGTATGTATATTCCCACAGATATATTCCCATAAGTATAAGAAACATTCTAGATAGTCTTATCTAGATGGAATATGGGGTTATGAGTAATTTTTGCCTTGTGCTTTTGTATCAGTTCACTCTGAAGATTAGTTTTGACAGCCCTCTCTGATTTGTTAGCAAATTTCATTTCAACCTCCTCTTCATATCTTCTTTTTTCTTACATACAGATCCCTCCCACTCCAGCCTCTGTGCTTGCCCAAGGGGCTCTTTCTTCCAGGAAGGTTTTTGCCTGCCCAACAAGACGCGACTTGTTCAGAGCTGAGCCCTAGGAGAGTTTCCAGGACTTTCCCACTCTAAGTAATCTCTCTTTCTTTGTCAGCTCCATAGATTTTATTCTTAATGCTGTTATGATACTGAATGTTTTCTACTTTGCTGTGCTTTAGCTGTTTATTTTGTATCTTCTCCAAACTTTATGCTCTTTGCAGGCAGAATCCATGTCTTTTTCATCTTGGTTTTCCAAACAGCAGCTAAGAATGCTTCGCACCAGCAGAGGTTCAGTAAACTCTTATTGGACTGATAATTCAGTGCCTGGATACTTGCCCGCCTTCTAGCTCTATTGTTAAGCTGGTAAATACTTGGCGATTGCTATTCAGTTGCTCAGTTGTGTCTGACTCTTTGCGACCCAATGAACTGCAGCATATCCTGGAGTTTGCTCAGACTCATGTTCAGTAAGTCGATGATGCCATCCAACCATCTCATCCTCTGTTGCCCCCTTCTCTTTTTGCCTTCAATGGATCTTTTCCAATGAGTTGGCTTTTCGAATCAGGTGGCCAAAGTATTGGAGCTTCAGGTTCGGCATCAGTCCTTCCAATGAATATTCAGGGTTTTTTCTTTTAGGATTGACTAATTTGATCTCCTTGCACTCCAAGGGACTCTCAAGAGTCTTCTCTAGCACTCTGGTCGAAAGCATCACTTCTTCGACCCTCAGCCTTCTTTATGGTCCAACTCTCACATCTGTACATGACTCCTGGAAAAACCATAGCTTTGACTATACATTCTTTTGTCAGCAAAATGATATCTCTGCTTTTTAGTATGCTGCCTAGATTTGTCATAGTTTTTCTTCCAAGGAGCAATCATCTTAGAAATTATCAGTTCAGTTCAGTTGCTCAGTCATGTCCGACTCTTTGTGACCTCATGGACTGTGATGCCATCCAACCATCTCATCCTCTGTTGTCCCCTTCTCCTTCCGCCTTCAATCTTTCCCAGCATCAGGGTCTTCTCAAATGAGTCAGCTCTTCACATCAAGTGGCCAAGTATTGGAGTTTCAGCATCAGCATCAGTCCTTCCAATGAATATTAAGGACTGATTTCCTTTAAGATTGACTGGATCTCCTCGCAGTGCAAGGGACTCTCAAGAATCTTCTCCAACACCACAGTTGAAAAGCATCAATTCTTTGCTGTCAAAAGCACCAGTGTTAAAAATTATAAAACCATTTAAATTCTAAGCAAAGAGAAAGCCATGTGGGAGGTGAATCCTCTATAGAAATATATATTAATGTGTTTTTAACATCTCTCTCATTCTTTAGTATATATAATTAAACCAACTGACTTTATATATTTCTACTGAATTTTTTCACTCTTGAAGACCCTAGTCTCCATGCTGTAAATAAGTAGAATTTATATAAGGGAGGCTGTTGTTATCATTGTTTTCCTGTATCTCTTTGTGTTATCAAATTTGCCTGGCAACATCTGTGTCACAGAATTAATATTTATTACTTCTTCCTTTCTACCCTATTGTAGTTTTTCATTCTTATCTAAACTCTAGACTCCAGAACTTGAAATTGCCAATTTTTTTTACAGGTACCAAAAAGCTATGTATTTTCTCTTATCATCCTACCATTATCAAGCATATTCTTCTATATCTTGCCTTCAAAAATATATCCTTTTTATTGTGAACATTAAAATATTCATTGAATAAATTTTGAAAAAACTGTAGGGAAAAATAAGACTATTTAGAGGAAAATAAAAAATCACAACTCCTCTCTTTATCACTATTAACATTATGGTGAACTTCTCTCCAGGCTACTTTTAATGCATAAATGTACTTATAAGTTATTAGACTATATTAGAATGATTGATGTCATGTTGGATATACTCTTTTACATCAGCTTTTACCCTTAGTATATTGTAAACATTTTCTCATTTCAATGTTTTCATGTAATAAAATGTTCTCATACAGTAACATCAAATGTTTACAGTAGTAGTGGACACCTAGCATAAGTCATTTATCCCAGGTGTTTTACTTATATTAATCTATTTAATCCTCACAACAACCCTAAAAGGTGGGTCTCATTATCCTCATTGTTCAGGTGAAAGGGGTGGGGCTCAATGAGGTGAGGTGATTTGCTTACTGACCAACAGACCCTTCTAACTCTTCCCCTGCTCTTTCTGCTGTAACACTGTTCTTCCCTGGGTTGTTGATGACTGCAGCGTGCGACATTAGGTTCAAAATATTGTACCATAATTTATCTAACTCTTTTTCTATTTTCAGATAATTATATTACTTGATTTTTTTTGCTATGATTAAATAGCATTTAATATATAGAATAAGTTACTTTTCTTAAGCAAACTGTGTATTCATGTTTATCTACATGTACATTAAATAAAAAGGTCTAACAATTTACAGCAATTACTTTTAAGGAATCAGTAGGAAGGAGAGGGGGAAGTTTTAACTTTCATCTTATTCACTTCTATCTGACTTAAAACATTTTTTCAAATCATAAGTATATATTGTTAATTGAAAACTAATAATAAAGCACTGTAATGAAGGCTTTTGTATGAGAACATTTGGGGACATACGTTTCTGATTATTTTCTTTGGATAAATTTCTAGAAGCATCAATAAGTTAAAAATAGGAGCATTTTAAAGTCTCTTTTAGACATTAAAAAGTTGTTTTCCTGGAAAGATTTTTACCATCTTATATAAATATTTACCTCAGAAATATATGAGTGCCATCTTCTGCTTTCTGGTTAACTGTGAAACATTATATTAAATTTTTAGTCTTTTTTCTTCTGACTTCTGAGTGAGGTTAATCTTTCTATTTCTGAGCCATTTTTAACTTCTTTTATTTTTTTGAGAGTTGCCTAGTCATGAGAGTTCCCATATTTCTATGGGCATACATAGTTGCTTTTTTTTTTGCCAGAACTCCTTAAATGTTATAAATACAAAAATGTGTCATACATATTGCCAGTATTTTTACCTAACTATAAAAATGCAGTTCTATGCCTATGTTTTCCTTTCAATTTTGTTTATAGTATTCTTTTGAAAAAATAGTTGTCATAAATTAACGTAGTTAAGTAGCTAAATCTGTTCACCCAGTAGGCATAATTCAGTTATTTTAATTTTGAAATGCATATGTACTAATTATGCAATTTAAATTGGGGAGAAAGATACTGAAGCCCAGAAGACTTAAGTAATTTACTGAAGGATACATAGCTAGGAGACAGTAAAGCTTGGATTGAGAATGTTAACTTTTTTTTTTTAATTGTTAAATCTAAATAAGGATGAGAAATCGGGGAACTCACACACTGTGTGTGAGCCAGATGTTGAAGGTCGTTACAGAGGGAGCAGTGAAGAGGACCAGTGACTCAGAGGGTGGGACAGCCGGACCAGAAGTCAGTGATGAAATGATGAAGTATCAAGAATGAGGAAGAAAAGGTAGAAATGAGATGTGGCCACAGTCACTGGCATCAAAACATTTGAAAAATATTGTCCATAGATGAGTAATAGAACAAGAATATACATCAGGGAGTGAGGGCAGGGGAGAAATAGGTGAGGGAGATTAAGAGGTACAAACCTCCAACTGCAAAATAAAGGAGTTATGTGTATGAAATGTACAGCATGGGAGACATAGTGAGTAATTATGTAATATCTTCATATAGTGACAGATGGTAACTAATGAAGGTCACTTTGAAATGCATAGAAATTTTAAATCACTGTGTTATGTGATGAAAACTGACATAGTGTTATAGGTCAATTAGATCAAAATTGTGGTATGGGGAGGGAGAATTGGATGAAGGTGGTCAACAAGTACAAACTTCCAGTTATAAATAAGAACTACAGATGAAATGTACAACATGGTAAATACAATTAACACTGCTGTTATATATGAAAGTTGTTAAGAAAGTAAATCCTGCACTATTGTTACAAGGTTAAAAAAATCATTTTTCTATTTCTTTAATTTTGTATATATATGCGATGATGGATGTTTGCTAAACTTATTGTTCTAATTATTTCATGGTATGTGTAAGTCAAATCATTATAGTATATACCTTAAAAGTATACAGTGCTATTGTCATTATATCTCAATAAAACTGGGAGGAAAGGTAATAATAAAAGCAAATTAATTAGTTTTTTTAAAAAGAAAAAAATATATTAAATCTAAAATGAAGTCACTAGAGACAAATTTTATTTGAAAACAAAAAATATAGTAATCTTAACATAGAACTTTACTGGTCTGATTTATGTGATGTGTGACATTTAATTTTTTCAGATTTCATTTGTTCCTTCTCAGCTGTGATTGCTGCTAGAACATTGCATTTTTTTAAACCAATTCTTTTGCTGCTGAAAGATAAATATTAAAATAACTTTCCTTGAAATGACTAAATAATTGACACAGTACACCAATTCAGCTGAGCTTATAACACAGCAGAACTTTACCAGAAATATTTTCTTGTTTTTGATTGTCATTGGTAAACCGTTGACTAGATACAGGACACTCTTAATTCTAGAAAAGTCATTTCCTACCATTGAGAGATCAGTTTCAGAAATGCCATTAAAAGTCAGTGAAATCCTAGAGAATTTTTGATGACAGTGAGCAGAAAGCCTATTCATGAAACCAATTATCTTTATAGACTACTTTGTCTCTTAATATAATTTAGATGCCCATCCAAGAAAAAGAAGCTTCCAAGAAAGAAGTCATTCTTCTGGCAAAGATGAAACATCCCAACATTGTAACCTTCTTCAATTCATTTCAAGGTTTGACTTCTTATATTCTTAAAGTATTTTAATAAAGTGTCAGCATGTAGATATCCATATAAGATAGGATCCTGAGAACTGTGTATAAATTAATTTCTGTGACTGGATTCATTGTCCCATTTACTTAAATTTATTTTTCATCATCTTGATTTATACTCTGCTGAGTTTTTGTAGACAGTTTTCCTAAATTTCCTTAAGTTTTCCCACCTGTCTTTAATTTTTACTCTCTCAAATAGTTAATAATGGTTGTCTTAGCTTTGCTGCAGTAAGAACTTCCAGTGGCCTACAAGAATACCATCTGTGTCTCACTCATGTTACATGTTGGCTGTGGTTGAGGGGGGTCTTTTTTATGTTTTAATTAAAAAATTAAGAACTTTTTTGTCCACACCACTTAGCTTATGGGATTTTGCTGTCCCCAACCAGAGGTCTTTCCGACCAGGGCCCACCTCAGTGAAAGCACCAAGTTCTAACCACTGGTCTCGCCAGGGAATTCCCTGATGGGGATTTTAAAGCTGGGGCCCCTGCTGAAGGAGCAGCTCAGATAGGAAGCCTGCTGTTCTGAACAAAAGGGCAGGATCCAGAGTCCACCACGTCCTCACTCTCAGAGCCCTGCTAGCACATGGTATGCTTCTTCACGTGCTCGCGTTCTGGGTGCAAAGCAGACACTCAGCCAACCCTGAAAACGGGCTGATGCTGGCAGAGTGTGCACTGACTCTGAGAGTCCTTGTGTGTTCGGGGCCAGTGAATGGCGCAGTGCGGTCCTCTTTCAGAGAGACAGCCAAGCCGCTGGGCAGAATAGAGGGGAAACTTGAAGGAAGCAGGCCTTCGCCTCTGTGCACCTGACTACATTTCTTCTGCCTTCATCTGTTACTCGACTCCAGAGGTTAAAAAAAAAAAAGCAATGGTCAGAGACCATTCATTCACTTAACAAAAATTTACTGAGTGCTTACTGAATGCATTTTTCTAGGTACCAGGAATACATCCGTGAACAAAGAAAGCAAACAAAAATCCCTGTCCTTTGTGACTCTTACACTGTAGTAGGAAGAGACAGACCGTAAACACAGGCAGCATGTGAGGTGTTTCGAGGCTGTGTTGGCGCTGTATATGCCCACAGTTCACCCAGCACCCAGCACACGGTGGGGTAAGGGAGTGGGTCAGTGTGTACTGGAATCCAGAGGTTGGAAGTAGTTCATGGAGCAGGAATGTTGCCTAGATATCTTCAAGCACCATCAGGGGTGTGTTAATAAAAATCAGAACTTTTTTTTTTTTGCTTCACTGTGGCATGTAGGGCCTTAGTTCCCTGACCAGGGATCCAACCCACACCCTTGCAGTGAAAACACAGTGTCTTAATCACTGGACCTCCAGGGAAGCCCCAGTCAACAAAATTTAAAAGCTATTTTTTGAGCTTCTGCACTCTGCTGGGCAATGTGTTTCTTACAAATGAAAACGGTACAGCCTCTAAAAGACCGCTTAGGACGTATCTGAGGTCTCTGGGGGTTGACAGTACCCATGAGCAGGTAGCCGAGTTGTATCGAGTAACTTTTAAGGGGCAGCCACTGAGTAAGGTGCCCTCTATTCCTGTTCATTGGTTCCTACAGTGACACCAGACGACAGCCTTCCTTTCCCTCACTCTGTGGGTTGTTTTGGGGGCTCTCTCCGTCTAGTAAGCCTCCGCTCGTTGTCAGGCCTTCTCTGAGAGCACAATCCAAGCTACAGTCCCCTGTGTGGGATCTTGCCACCACTTCGGTACCGCGAGTGTATCCATTCATGTACGACATTAGGAATTGGTCTAATATTTGTCTCCCTTTGAGACAGTAAACAGAATGGATTATTTTGCTCACCACTTGCTCCTCAGCATCTGGCACATAGTAGGTGCTCAGGCACATTGGTGGAATGAATACTTGGACTGCCTGGACAATTTAGGAGAGTGGAGTCTGTCCTATGCCATGCGAATTGGACATTTGAGGCCGGTTTATGCTGGATACCCTTTCAAATGAAAGGTCATTTTTTACAGCATCAATAATCTTCACTGACTTTGTTTATGTTGTAAACCTAAATTTTCTTATGACCCCCTCTTCATTTTCACAACTAGAGCACCCCTGTGTTTAGGAAAACCAGAGGTATTATGATGCCTCTGTGTTTCGCCTGGCAGATTGTTGGAACTTGAAACAGTGAGCTTGTCTGAAAGCCTCAGAGGTCTTTGTAACACCTGGCTGTAGAGAGTATGGGGAACGTCTTTGTTTATCCTCCAACAGCTCATCTCTAAACAAAAGAGCCACGGCTCTATTGCATTACATGTTTGTCAATGGAAAGTAGAAGTTTTTATAAGTTTGAAGCAGCATGAGGAAAGTAAGGAGAATGCAGTAAGATTTTCTTAAGGCTAAATTAAAAAAATACTTACATATGTATTTATTTGGCTGTGCTAGGTCTTAGTTGTGGCATGTGAACTCTTAGTTGAAGTGCATGGGTTCTAGTTCCCTGACCAGGAATTGAACCTGGGCCCCCTTCATTGGGAGCACAGAGTCATAAGCCTCTGGACCACCAGAGAAGTCCCCATCAGGCTCAGTTAATTCAACTTAAATTCCTTCAGTAAATATTTATCAAGTACCTCTAATAGGCTGAACACAGCCTGGGGCTTGGGGGTAGTCAGTGAGCAAAATGGGTCCACATCCCCACACTGCTGTTTTCTGTTGCTATATAACCAGTGAACAGGAATGTAGTGGCTTAAACAGGCACCGCCCAATTTCTCTAGCTCTTCCAGAAGCCTGGGCCTGGTTTAGCTGGATTCTCTGCACAAGGTCTCACATAGTTGAAATCAAGATGGTAACTCTGTCTGCAACCTCCCTCACCCGAGGCCCAGAGTTCTCTTCCAGGCTTATGTAGGTTGTTGGGAGATTTCGTTTACTGCACTTGTAGGACTGAGATGTCGGCTTTCTTGCAGACTGTTAACTGGGGGTGGTCGTCTTCTGCTAGAGACCAGCTCCCTCCCTGTCGCGTGGCCCCTGCAACAGGCCCCCTCCAGCATGGTGGCTCTGTTTCTGACTTCTAGTTCCAGATTCAAGTGGCGCTTGTGATCAGGTCAAGCCCACGTGTATAATCTCCTTTTTCTATTAACTCAAAGCCAGCTGCTTAGTAACTTTCATTATATCAGCAAATCCCCTTTGCTATGCAATGTGACATAATGATGGAGTGATATCCCGTATTTACAGGTTCTGTTCTCACTCAAGGGGAGAGAGTTCACAGGGTATGTGCATGAGGGTCACCTGAGAGTTCTACCTGCTCTTCAGCTGTGGTGTTCACATTCCAGGGGTAAAATGAGGGGTGCTGTGTGCTAAGTTGCTTCAGTCGTGACTGAACTCTTTGCGACCTTATGGTCTGTAGCCTGCCAGGCTCCTCTGTCTGTGGGATTCTCCAGGCAAGAATACTGGAGTGGGTTGCCATTTCCTCCTCCAGGGGATTTTCCCCACTCAGGGACTGAATCTGGGTCTCTTATGTCTCCTGCATTGGCAGGCAGACAGGCAATAAATGTAAATACAACTCTTAAGTACATTATGTAGTTTGTTTTTTAAAATTATTTTTTAAAGAATATATTTTACTGATATGGCCTCATGGGGTCTTAGTTGTAGCCTATACGATCTTTGATCTTCATTGCAGTATGTGAGCTTTTAGTTGCAGCATTTGGGTGCTAGTTTCCTGACCAGGGATTGAACTCTGGCCCCTTGCATTGGAAGCTCAGAGTCTTTACCACTGGACCATCTGGGAAGTCCCTGATAACCCCTTTAAAGTTGATTTAAGCTACTTGAAAGAAAGAGGTAGCAAATGATAGAATGTGGCAAGAAGAGTCTGACATTTAGTGGATATTCAAGTAACTACAGAGCAAAATTCTAGAAAGATTAACAGTTGGTGGCAAGCCTGATTTTGTGCAATTCCTTTTTTTTTGATGGTTTAGTATGGTTTATTAATCTGTGCCTTAGTACAGACGCTGGGGCTTGCCCGTGGTGCTCTTAATGTACAAGGCCCTGATGTTCTGCCAATTTTTCTTGAGCAATGATACCAGGAAGTTGACAGCTAAGTGGATGTTGTACATAAGCTCATCGTCTGTCATCTTCACGTGGCCAACAGCCACTGCCGGACACAGCAGCTTCTTCGTCTGGAACTTGATCGTGGACTTCACTTCATCAACTCTGGCCACCATGTTCTCATCGTGGCTCAGCAAGGAAGGGGACTTGCCAGCCGTGTTCAGGCCTGGGCCCAGGATTCGGGGGATCTGCTTGATCAGAGACTCTGAAGCCAAAAAGGCATCATATTTCTTGGCCAGGTTCTTGACCAGTTTCTTATTCTTGAGTTTTTTCAGCGCCTCGATGTCCATGTGGGGGATATCCACAGCCTTTGCCTCATCACAATGCTGCTGGTCCCCCAAGAAACACACGGAGAACTTGGGGCGGGGAGTGAACTTAAGCCTGACGGTGCCCGAGAAACGTTTGTCCTTCTGAGAGTCATAGTTCTTCAGGCTGATCTGAAGCTCCACCGTCTCCAAAAACTTTCTGCGCTTGCACTGGTTCCCGTGCAGGACTTCCTGCCCCGCCTCATAGAGGATGTTGCAGGAGACTTTGCTGCTCATAGTTCTACGCTGCGATAACTGAAAAAGAGCTGTGCTATTCCTTTATTAAGCTCCTTCCATGTGCCAGGTACAGGGGATGCAAAAGAGCCAAGTGTGGAGTCTCTCCTCGAGGAACAAACTAGTAGGAGAAACAAACAAGTTAATAGAAGTCCTTAACCTAATAACAGAGAAGGCGATGGCACCCCACTCCAGCCTCTTGCCTGGCAAATCCCATGGACGGAGGAGCCTGGTGGGCTGCAGTCCATGGGGTCGCTAAGAGTCGGACACAACTGAGAGACTTCACTTTCACTTTTCAGTTTCATGCATTGGAGAAGGAAATGGCAACCCACTCCAGTGATCTTGCCTGGAGAATCCCAGGGATGGGGGAGCCTGGTGGGCTGCGTCTATGGGGTCCTGTAGAGTCGGACACGACTAAAGTGACTTAGCAATAGCAATAGCAATAACCTAATAAGAACCCATCTGATAGTTGTTCGGTAAAGAAAAACCTGATGAAGAAGAAAACCATACAAACTTATTTTAATCTGTAAATGCATGATCATTTGCCAGACTTTTGATGTAAGATCAAAGCCTTGTCTTTGATTATGAATCCACTTACTGGAGTTCTGAGTATTCTTTCTCTTATAGGTGCCCATCATCTGCAATTTATAATTTCCATTTTCTGTTCTTTAGGTGGAGTAAGAATTCACTCTCTTTGTGCACATTCCTTTGAAAGCTTCCCAGTTATTTTCCATTTGTCCCACCCAGCATTTAGCTTAATGACTTTTTTTTTTAAGCAACTCACTTTTACTGCACCTTCACGGCATTCAATGTTGCTCTTATAGAAAAATCACATCTGTTTCCACTCATCTCTCAAATAATTGCTCACATTTATTGAACTCTCATTGTGTGCAGATATTGTTGTAAATATGTGACATGGATTAACTCATTTAAAAGATGAAGTGAACAAAGATAAGGCGATCCCAAGATTAAGTGGTGAAGTGGGATTAGAGCCCAGTCCATCTTGATTCTACAGCCAGTTTTTAGCTATTATGTTCTGCATTTTTCTGTTGCATTCTCCACCTTCTAGAACTTGAAAGGCAAGTAATTAGTAAATATTTGAAACCTATCCAGCATTAAATGATGCCTTTTTTTACAGAGAACAACAGACTGTTTATTGTGATGGAGTATTGTGATGGCGGGGATCTCATGAAAAGGATCAGAAGACAACGGGGAGTGTTATTTAGTGAAGATCAGGTAGAAACTCTTCCAATTTCCCTGTTCATTTATATTAGGGATTAAATTTATAATTTCATAAGTAATAGACTGTGTTTATATGAAGCATGATTGGTGGAAAAATAATGGCTCGGGTTTTTTTTTTTACAACGTCAATATTCATTTATTTTTTCTTTTTCTTTTTATCTTTTAAATTATGAAAAGTATGATAAAACATTTATAGGAGACTTCAAAATACAGGGCAAAGTTACATATGGTCCTTCTATGTATTAATACAATTATTTTTTTAAATAGATACATTAAGATTTTTATTGGGAGTTTCAATATCAAATTCTCAAAAATTTATAGAATGCATATACATGAAAGTGGAAGGATATGGTAGACCTCAAAAGCATCATGAACCAATTCAACATAATTAAGATTTATACAGTTTTCACACAATAGTAGGATACAAATTCTATTCAAGTTACCACAGACCATAAACTAGGAGACCACGGGAATAGATCAAGAGACAGAAAACAAGGTGAAGAAATTTCATGGTCTAAAGGCATTGAAATCATATAGAGTCTGTTATCACTGTGGAATTCTCTTAGAAATNGAACTCTGGGAGTTGGTGATGGACAGGGAGGCCTGGCGTGCTGTGATTCATGGGGTCTCAAAGAGTCGGGCACGACTGAGCGAGTTAACTGAACTGAACTGAGAACATGTTTGCATTTGAACTTAAATTGAATCTCTGTCTGAGAGTGAACTTTGCTTGAGAAAGGACAGCATCTTATTTTTGGACAATATCATGTAGGATGCCCCTGAGATGGATCTTAATGGCTGAAAAAAAAGTGAATGAGAATGTTCCTTAGCCACTTCAAATGTGATGTATTTATAGCTTCACTCGTCTTCCTTTTACCAGTGAGTATGCTGTTCTAAAATAGATTTCCCACTTTTCTGGGGAGGGTAGAAGCTCTTTTTAGCAATGGCTATTTAGTTTCTTTGGTTATTAAGAGAGAGAAGAGAAAAGGTGAAGAGTAATGGCCTCAATTCTGATTTTCTCTAAGCACAAACACATTTTTCTTCTGTACATTGAGCATCCTTTGATACCCTCTTGGAACTTTTATTCATGAAGGAGACAGGTGTTTGTAGCAGAGAAGAACTGGACTCCCAGCCTCTGTGATTGAAGGGAAAGGCCTCGGCCACAGGCAGGACACAAGAATGGCCCGCCAGCTTTCTTCAAGCCCTTTGTTTCTTTCTTCTCTTTTAGGACACAACTGAGCATCTTCACTTTCCCTTTTTCCTTTCATGCATTGGAGAAGGAAATGGCAACCCACTCCAGTGTTCTTGCCTGGAGAATCCCAGGGACGGGGGAGCCTG
>SJYV01021256.1:376381-399119 GCA_006410875.1 Neotragus pygmaeus
TTTCTCATGATGTACTCTGCATATAAGTTAAATAAGCAGGGTAACAATATACAGCCTTGACGTGCTCCGTTCCTGATTTAGAACCAGTCTGTTGTTCCATGTCCAGTTCTAACTGTTGCTTCTTGACCTGCATACAGATGTCTCAGGAGGCAGGTCAGGTGGTCTGGTATGCCCATCTCTTTAAGAATTTTCCACAGTTTATTGTGATCCACACAGTCAAAGGCTTTGGCATAGTCAATAAAGCAGAAATAGATGTTTTTCTGGAACTCTCTTGCTCTTTTGATGATCCAGTGGATGTTGGCAATTTGATCTATGGTTCCTCTGCCTTTTCTAAATCCACCTTGAACATCTGGAAGTTCTCGGTTCACGTACTGTTGAAGCCTGGCTTGGAGAATGTTGAGCATTGCATTGCTTTACTAGTGTGTGAGATGAATGCAATTGTGTGCTGGTTTGAACAGTCTTTGGCATTGCCTTTTTTTGGAATTGGAATGAAAACTGACCTCATCCAGTCCTGTGGCCACTGCTGACTTTTCCAAATTTGCTGACATATTGAGTGCAGCACTTTCACAGCATCATCTTTTAGGATTTGAAATAGCTCAACTGGAATTCCATCACCTCCACTAGCTTTGTTCTAGTGACGCTTCCTGAGGCCCACTTGACTTCACATTCCAGGATGTCTGGCTCTAGGTGAGTGATCACACCATTGTGATTATCTTGGTCATGAGAATCTTTTTTGAATAGTTCATCTGTGTATTCTTGCCACCTCATCTTAGTATCTTCTGCTTCTGTTAGGTTCATTCCATTTCTGTCCTTTATTGTGCTCATCTCTGCATGAAATGTTCCCTTGATATCTCTAATATTCTTGAAGAGATCTCTAGTCTTTCCCATTCTATTGTTTTCCTCTATTTTGCATTAATCACTGAGGAAGGCTTTCTTATCTCTCCTTGCTATTCTTTGGAACTCTGCATTCAGATGGGTGTATCTTTCCTTTTCTCCTTTGCCTTTTGCTTCTCTTCTCTTTCTTTTCTTCTCAGCTATTTGTAAGGCTTCCTCAGAAAACCATTTTTCCTTTTTGCATTTCTTTTTCTTGGGGATGGTCTTGATCACTGCCTCCTGTACAATGTCACGAACCTCCATCCATAGTTCTTCAGGCACTCTGTCTATCAGGTCTAATCCCTTGAATCTATTTGTTACTTCCACTGTAAAATTGTAAGGGATTTGATTTAGGTCATACCTGAATGGTGTAATGGTTTTCCCTACTTTCTTCAATTTAAGTTATTCAATTAAATGGCAGGATTTTTATCCTTAACCAAATATCTCTGCTTCAAGGATGAGGAGGAACCAGAGAGAGAGAAATATTACCCACTGCGATGGAGAAATTGTAAAGGAAAGAATGTTAATAGGCCTTAGGGCCTATTGTGTCCACTGTGATGGAGAAGTTATAAAGGGAAAGTGAATGGATAATTCTCCTATGTTTAGTTTGATTTGACATCATCATGTTTTGGTCTAGATTGAGAATGTTTAGAAAGTAGATAAGTGGAGCATGAGAGAAAGTGTGTTGTCTACATTTCCAGTGTAGGACAGATGGGGAAACAGGAATACGTGAGTGAAGGTGATAAATACCAACATGTTAGAAGACCCACTCATCCATTTCAAACAACAATGAGACCCGAATGCTGCGGCCTGATAAACCAAGCTCTGGTGACTACATTTAATTACTTGTAATTAATTTAGTTAGTAATTGAACTACAAAACATGCCATTATGTTATGCATATTGTTTCTGTAATAATATTCGCTCATAAGTTCTTTAATAGAAATAATTAAATATTACTAGAACTATGTATGAAGAAGGAAATGGCAAACCACTCCAGTATTCTTGTCTGGAGAATCCCACGGACAGAGGGGCCTGGCGGGCTACAGTCCACGGGGTCGCAAGAGTCGGACACGACTGAGTGACTAAAGACAGAGAGAGAGGAACCATGTAAAGGAACCCTGGCAAGAAGGATTTCCTCCATCCAAAGAAAATGCATAGTCATTTTCCATCAGCCCTTCTCTTTGTGAGCATAATGTTTCTGGTTAGACTTTCACTTTTCACTTTCATGCACTGGAGAAGGAAATGGCAACCCACTCCAATATTCTTGCCTGGAGAATCTCAGGGATGGGGGAGCCCGGTGGGCTGCTGTCTATGGGGTCGCACAGAGTCGGACACGACTGAAGCGACTTAGCAGCAGCAGAGTGAATTTATGTTTCAAGTGAACATAAGTGTTTCTGGTTCAAGTGTGTTATGAAATGCTCCATATGCTTATACCCTCACAAATATAAAAAAAAATTTTTTAATGAAGTTGTTTTCTTTTGGTTAAATAGATTCTAAAATACAGAAAGTGAGATTCCAGGGAAAGTACCTACCAAGATCAAGGATAACAGTGCCAAGTAAGAGGAAGGATGTATTATATAGAAATGAATGGAGACCACCAGCTGGAGCCCAGACACCCATATCTGTAAGTCATGCTAAACCATTCCTGTTGTTTTAGCAGATGGTCTGTTCCACAGAACCACTTGCACATGTTCATGAGGTACGCGGTTCACTAGTTTTGTACTTATAATAAAATTCTGTAGTTAGCATTAGAGTGGTAGTTCATGGGACAACTTCTAGTTGTTATATATATTTTTAACAACGCTATATTTTCTTATAGGTATTGTATGTATTAGTTTTTTTTTTTTGTAATTCAATTCCTTTAAATGTCTTTAAATAAATAAAGGTTTTCTGTATAGGACAAGTGAGTAGAATAGCAGCAGAAAACTTTCTGCATTCATACTCCTAATTCTGATGTTGTATGTAATTGAGGAATTTTTATTATAAAATCATTGATTTTTTTCCTGAGTTGCTTTATGTCAGTTATTTGAATCCATTTCATCAGAATGTTGAATCTTTTAGTTTTTGCTAGTGAAATGCTTCTGGCACATAAAAATGGCTGTTGTATTTTAACTGAAGAATTATATTTTTAAAGAAGGCTCATGGTATAATTACAGGACCATTTGAAGTATATTTCCTAAGTGTTTACTTGTTGTCTAGACATTTTAGCAAATATGGTGGTATACAGATAGATTTTGGAAACTATTAAATTATTGCCCTTTATTTGATAGAATGTGGCTTAACTTTATTAAAGAATTTTGAAAGTATGTTGTAATTTAGAATACTCTGTAGCAAACTTGCAGGAGGCAAAAAAAACAAACAAACAAGAAAAAACATCTAAAAGATTTGTGAGTGGATATTAGGAGAACATATTGCTGGTTTTTCGATCCTCTGAAAGCTTCTGCTAATGCAGTGAAATGGAAGGTCTCCACAGGAACCATCTTGGATGTTGTTATTACCATTTGGGATTTTGGAGAAAATCCTAAAGAAGCTGTTTTTCCCTTCCAATACTTTTCTGTATTTCTAGCCATTTTTCAACTAACTAGTAGTACCTTCTTTTGGGTTGTACATAGGTAAACATCATAAAACTAAGAAAATGACTTGACACTTTAAAATTAAAATAAATGTTTAATTTGTATTTAGACTGATAAGACAGATTTTACACATTTATTTTAATATTTGAATAAGATTATGTGAATGTGCCATTTTTGTAAGTTCAGTTCAGTTCAGTCGCTCAGTCATGTCTGACTCTTTGCGACCCCATGAATCGCAGCACGCCAGGCCTCCCTGTTCATCACCATCTCCCAAAGTTCACTCAGACTCACGTCCATCGAGTCCGTNAAAAGCATCAATTCTTTGGCACTCAGCTTTTTTCACAGTCCAACTCTCACATCCATACATGACCACAGGAAAAACCATAGCCTTGACTAGATGGACCTTGGTCGGCAAAGTAATGTCTCTACTTTTGAATATGCTATCTAGGTTGGCCATAACTTTCCTTCCAAGAAGTAAGCGTCTTTTAATTTCATGGCTGCAGTCACCATCTGCAGTGATTTTGGAGCCCCCAAAAATAAAGTCTGACACTGTTTCCACTGTTTCCCCATCTATTTGCCATGAAGTGATGGGATCAGATGCCATGATCTTTTGTTTTCTGAATGTTTTAAGAGCTTTAAGCCAACTTTTTCACTCTCCTCTTTCACTTTGTAAGTTAAAGATGGTCAAATATCTATAATTTCATATTTGATCTAACATATATTGTGTATATGCTCAGTCGTATTCAACTCTTTGCAACCCCATGGACTGTAGCTCACCAGGCTCCTCCGTCCATGGGTTTCTCCAGGCAAGAATGCTGGAGTGAGTTGCCATTTCCCCCTCCAGAGACTCTTCCTGTGTATATGAACAACAACAAATAAGTTTATGAAAAACAGGAAATAATAACACAGTTTAGTTTCATATTTTGTGTTAGATAGATACTCGCTAAGTATTTTTGATACACTAGCCATGAAGTATACGTGACTCATTTTCACACCTGAGCAAAATTATTAACTATGGTGCTGCAGCACTTTGGCTTCTAAAACATTTTTCAGTTCTAGGATTTGGGGATTGTAAGGTTACTGAAAAATGAGTCTAGAGCAAGAACAACAAGATAATTTCTATGCCTTGTCTTAGCTATGGTCACTGTCAAGCAATCAGTTATTATAGATTTTAATCCTGTATTTAAAAAAAAAATCTCTCTTCATTTTAATCCCTCAGGTAAAAATGGTAGAAAGGCCCAAACTTGCTGCAGTGTGTGGACATTATGATCATTTTTATGCTCAACTTGACTTATTGAGGAAGAGAACTCACGGACCTAATTACCACCATGTTCCTCAAAAAGGTAGCAGAGATGAGGAGAGTTATGATCAGGAAGAAAGCCACAATCCACCTCCAGGTCAATGGTAATGTCATAGTCTAACTTAAACTTTCGTCCTCTGAATATATCTTGGTATATCAGCATTTATTTTGAAGTCTGTCCAAATTCTCCTAAAACATCCAGGAAGAATCTCCAGACTCTTCATTTAAAATACTTAATTCACCATTCCCTTGAAACTTTTTCTTCTCAAGTTTGATGTTACTAGTCTTATTCATGTTGCCCTTTGACTGTGGGCACAGATTCATACTCTTGAATTTTTCATATTGTTTTCTTCTTCCTGGTAATGCCGGAGACCTGGGTTCAATCCCTGGGTTGGGAAGATCCCCTGGAGAAAAGAACAGCCACCTACTCCAGTATTCTGGCCTGGAGAACCCCATGGCTGTATAGTCCATGGGGGTCGGAAAGTGTTGAACATGACTGAGCGACTTTCACTTTTCACTTTGAACTCAGAATGTCACAGGCGATTTGTAAATCTCATCATGAAGCTGAAAATCTACTTGTCAAATTGCTGCCTATAACCAGTTAAAATTTCTACTCAAGCTGAACGTTTCTATTTCCTAAGGCTTGCTGAATACCTTCAGAGGAAATGTGAAGCTCAACAATATAAGTTGAAAGTGGAAAAGCAATTGGTAAGTAAAAACCAAATATAAGAGGCCATCAGAAATGTCTAACGCTTTCTCTGTTCTCAAATATTCGTGGTTCCTTAAGTCAAAGTTCATTCCACATAGAAGATTAAGACTAGTTTTTAACAGCTAAAGAAGAATATTGGGAATAGGCTTCAGTTAGGGTCTGAGAAGCCGAGTCCCTTCCCTGGCTCCATCACTTGCTGTGTGACGTTAGGCAGAACATGCAGCCTCTCTGAACTTCAGTATCTTTCTCTATAAAAGCTGTAGATAAGCTTCAAGGTTCCCTTCAGTGCTGCTTTTCTTTGATTCTAGCTTATTAGAATTCTACACATTTTTAAAAAGGGATAATCGTATTTGATTTGAAATGAAAGTTAAACTTTACCCTTAAGTATAGTGTCAAAATTCTGGGGCTGAGTGAAACTGGATATATATCCTACTTGTATTGCTATTATTTTAAGCTGCTCAAAAGCTTTAGTTCTCTTCCCCTACCTAATCCCAAGCTCCAAGGGTTGCTGAACTTTTATAGGTATTCGATTCCACAATTACAGTTTACCAGTTCAGAAAACAAATCGAGGTGTCTTACATGGTAGCATAAAATATTGATTGCTTAGAATAAACAATACCAATGGTTTTATTCATTTACTTTTTTAAAAGTTTCATGCTTAATCTAAGAAAATTCTGCTCACTATAGAAAAAAGCTCAATATAATTATTATCAAATAGTGAGACTGATAATATAATTATTGCTTAAAGGATGAAGTGCAGGTCAAGTCATAAGTTGTTTGCAGAATGCAAATACACTTGATAAACTACTTTCTTCTAATAATAGGGTCTTCGTCCATCTTCTGCTGAGCCAAATGACAACCAGAGACAAAAGCTAAGAAGCGATGGGGAAGGACCTAGATTCTGGGGGCTGCAGTTCAGGAGAAATGAAATGAAGGAACAGGTTAGAAACTGCTTCCAAGGGCTGCCGCTGTATTTCTCTCGTCGTCTTGTATACTGTAATACCGTGTTGCTTTGAGGAGGGCACAGCAACCCATTCTGGTATTAATATTCTTGCTTGGAAAAGCCCATAGACAGAGGAGCCTGGCGGGTACAGTCCATAGGGTCGCATGACTGAAGCAACTTAGCATGCACACACTCAGGGTATTATTGTTTTTAGCATCTACGGTGCACCTGAGAGAGCTCACTACACAAACACTTGCTGGATACACCGTGTGATGCACCAGGCTGAGGGCTCAGGGGAGACAGAGACATGCATTTCACCTTCTCAGAGAATGCAGTGTTGCTGAGTTCATAGGGCTTTTTACATCGGATTGATCAAGTAAGTGTCCATCCTGAACATTTTTGAAATTTGTATTCGTTCCCTCAGGCTGCCGTACAATGCGCTGGGCAGTTTGAAGCAACAGAAATTTACTGTCTCAAATTTTCTGGAGGCTTGAAGTCCAAAGTCAAGATGTCAGCAGGGCCGTGCTCCCTCTGAACTCTGGAGAGGAGTCCCTCTTTGCCTTTTGCTGACTTCTGGTAGTTGGTCTGTGATGCTCAGATATCCTCACTTGCAGTGACACAGCTCAGTCTCTGCCACTGGATGGGGCATCCTCCTCATGTGACCATCTTCGTCTTCCTTTTTTAAAAGGAGTCTGCTTATTTAAAAAAAAAAAATTTATTATTATTATTTTTGGCCACACCATGTGGCGTGGGGCCCTTAGTTCCCTGGCCAGGGATCAAACCAGAGTCCTCAGCATTAGAAGTGCACAGTGTTAACCACTAGACTGCCAGAGAGGTCCCTGGCCATCTTCTTAATACAGGACAGCAGCTGTATGCATTAGGGACCCACTCTGCCCCAGCTGTGAACACATCTTAGCTTAACTATTCACCTCTGCAATGACACTGTCTCCAAATATGATCTCATTCTGAGGTCCTGGGGCTTAGGACTCCAGCGTATCTGTTTGGGGGCACAAAACTCAGCCTATCACAGGATTCTATGTAGAGTAATTGTATGTCAGTAACATATATGGGGTTATATATACAAAAGAGATTGTTCCAAGAGACCTTATCCTCACTGGTGGAAGTACCACAGGCAAAGTATAAGGCAGATTATCGTTTTGGGGAGCACTGACTTTTCCCTTACTGCATATCACACATTTCTAAAATCATAGACTGTCTTGGGGATTTCCCTGGCTGTCCAGTGGCTAACACTCCATGCTTCCAATGCAGGGGGCGTGGGTTCAATCCCTGGTCGGGGAACTAAGATCCCACGTGCCGTGAGGCATGGCCAAAAATAAAAAATAAAAAATAAATAAAATCATAGGCTCTCTAGAGAGTATTCTGTCAAGTTGTCTGCAAACATTTAACATTTCGGAATTGGGATTGCTTTCCAGGAATATTGGAAGCAATTAGAGGAAATACGCCAACAGTATCACCATGACATGAAAGAAATTAGAAAGAAGATGGGGTGTGAAGCGGAGGTAGGTAAATTCACTCTTCTGAAGGAAATGTTGAGGGACTGCCCTGGCGGTCCAGTGGTTAAGACTTCTCTTTCTAATGCGGGGGGTGTGGGTTCGACCCCTGGTCGGGGAACTTAGATCCCACATGCCTCATGGCCAAAAACCCAAAGCATAAACCAGAAACAATATTGTAACGAATTCAATAAAGACTTTAAAAATGGCCCACATTAAAAAAAAAAAAGTTTAAAAAACGGGAACAAAACGTTGCTCTATTGATGCAGAGCTAACTAAACTGAGCAGATAGTAACAGTAATGATCTTTTAAAAAAATAATTTCAGATATTTAGCTATATGTGACCGTGCTTTGTTGCTGTGCGGGTTTTCCCTAGTTGTGGAGAGCAGGGGCTCCTCTTCATTACGTGCTCGGCTTCTCTGCAAAGCTCAGGCTGTAGTGTGGGCTTCAGTCACTGTGTGTGTAGACTTAGTAATTGCAGTTCCCAGACTCTAGAGGACAGGCTGATTAATTGTGGCCCGTGGGAGTAATGATCTTCTCATCAAAAAGATACACTTTATTGGGCAAACTTTTTTTTTTTTTAATAGGAAAACTGTCAGATGTAATGGAAGCCCCACTTTGTTAAATGGTTTACTTGAGGCTTCACAAGGTGATGGGGCTGAGAGTCTCCGTGAAGAGTACCCGTTATTAAATATGGTTGATCGTGTTCCCTGTGAGTCACTCAATAAGTATTGACCAAGCAGGTTATTTTATTCCGGAACTGGATTAGATACAGTGCTTCGGGAGCCAGCACACGAGATCCCACCCATGACAAGATCATGAGGAGAAGACCTGATAAGCAGGCAGATCAGGACTCCAGGGATTTTGAAAAGCTGCCCCAGGCGCTCACCTTAGAGATGACGTCTATCTTTCTGATGCTTGCTATACCAGACTGCTCCCTAATTTCTGTGACACAGGCAGAAGGCCTTCCCCGATCTCTTTCCAAACAAAATCAACTTTCATCAATATGTCCCCCGGATGGTGGCATCCTATGATTATCCAGGATGAAAAGGGTATTTCAATCTAAACCCCTTTTTGCTAGCATTTTAGTTTGCTTGACAAGTGTGTTTATGCCCTTGGTACTAATGCACATGACTGTTCACAACACCTTAATCATAAACAGCATAAAGAACCAGAACACACAAAAGGCTCTAATAGGCACAGAGCCCTTCGGGGGGTAAGGAAGCCCTATTAGAGAATGTAAAAAACATTATTCTATAAAGTTGTTACTGGATCAGTGCTTGCTTGCTGTGCTGTTAATGTGCTGAGGTCGTACAATGAAAACTATGGTTAATATAGTTAGGAATTTAGAAAATAAGAGTTTAGCCCTAGTGTGAAAACAATAAGACAATTGTTAATTTTAGCCAACAGTATAAATTTAGCTGGTGACTTCTGCAAAAGAACTGACCTTTCTGTTATATGCTGTACCTTTACCCTATGAGACTGCAACTTTTCTGTTTTTTGTTAAGCTCAAGGCAAAATGGAACAATAAAGAATAGGTTATGGAAAACTGGTTTTACATTTACCTGGCCTGCAGGAAAGAATGTCAATAGGCCTTAGGGCCAGAAGATAATGCACATAAAATAAGACCCTTGTAAACAAAGAAGTTGGAGAAGGCAATGGCACCCCACCCCACTCCAGTACTTTTGCCTGGAGAATCCCATGGACGGAGGAGCCTGGCAGGCAGCAGTCCATGGGTTCGCTAGAGTCAGACACGACTGAGCAACTTCACTTTCACTTTTCACTTTCCTGCATTGGAGAAGGAAATGGCAACCCACTCCAGTATTCTTGCCTGGAGAATCCCAGGGATGGGGGAGCCTGGTGGGCTGCCGTCTATGGGGTCGCACAGAGTCGGACACGACTGAAGCAACTTAGCAGCAGCAGCAGCAAACAAAGAAGTATGCAGAAAACATCCTGGGTGTCGTAAAGGGCAAACTGATGTAATGCTAAACTAACTTTTGCTTGGTCATCCTTAACGTGCAAACTCAGGGTATGTAATGTTAAACTGACTTTTGCTTGGTCATCCTTAATGTGCAAACTCAACAGCGCTGGTGAGAGAGAGACAGAGAGACCAAGCTCGGGTATGAAGCAGGGTCTGCCACTTTATTATCTTAGGGAGTTTTTATACCCTGAGTTTGCACGTTAAGGATGAGTGACTGAGCGACTAACACACACAACACACAAATACGCAACTGATTCTAAAACCTGTACCCTTTCTGGCATAGACACTTCTACCCATAAATAGTTGGAAAGATAAGACACGCACGTGGGAAGCAGTGATGGGGATAACTGAATCTGGTGAAGCCCTGTGAGTGCATGGGAGTAAATGTGAGTGGGATGAGCCGGTGGAGGAATTTTCTGGAAGAGGGATGGGGCCCAAACTGGGCCTGAGAAGCAGAGTGGAGTTTGGAGAAGTAGAGCTAAGGAGCAGGGCATCTGAAAGAACCGCACAAAGCTTCAGGCCTGGGTGCCGTGGGAAGGGCAGACTGGACATGCTTATCACCAGAGCAGTGCATGTGTGCTAAGTCGCTCAGTTGTGTCTGACTCTTTGCGATCCTGTGGATTGTAGCCCTCCAGGCTCTTGTCCATGGGATTCTCCAGGCAAGAATACTGGAGTGGGTTGCCATGCCCTCTTCCAGGGGATCTTCCTGACCCAGGGATCGAACCTGCATCTCTTACCCCTTCTACCTGCAGCGGCAGGTGGGTTCTTTACCACTAGTGCCACGTGGGAAGCCCAGAGCANGGCAAGAATACTGGAGTGGGTTGCCATGCCCTCTTCCAGGGGATCTTCCTGACCCAGGGATCGAACCTGCATCTCTTACCCCTTCTACCTGCAGCGGCAGGTGGGTTCTTTACCACTAGTGCCACGTGGGAAGCCCAGAGCAGTGGTTTGGTTAATGGTGGAGAGCCTTGTGTTATCCTCAGCCCTGGTTTTTAAGGCAGGTCTGGGATGGGAAGCCTGCATGCAGGAAAGATGGACAGCAAACTTTTCTAGAGAGGCCAGGAAAGAAGCCCCTAGGAGAAATGGAAGGCGGCCGTAGAGGACAGAGGCCATAAGGGAGTTCTCTCCAGCCACGCCCCCGGAGCCTCCCTGGGCCAGTGTCCTCACGAGACCCCATTCAGGGTCAGCAAGTGGCCTTCAGAACCGACACAGAACCAACCTTGTTGATTGTGTATAATTTATGTTGAAGGAGGACTCAAAAATGAGCTGGAAAACCTACTTGGTGAAGAAGAGTGACCTGCCCATCCCCCATGAAGCATCTGAGGAAGAAGCTCCTGTGCAGGTGATGGTTATTATTAGACGATGCTGCGTTTTCCAGTGAGTCTGCTCCAGCCTGGTGTTCCCATCCCTCCTTATGCAGTAGAACCACCTGGGAAAGTTTAAAAAACTCAATCAGGACCCTCTCGGGTGGTCCAGTTGTTAAGACTCCAATGCAGGAGCGTGGGTTCTGTCCCTGGTTGGGGAACTAAGATCTGGCACGTTGCGTGGGGTGTTGCTCAACAAAAAAACAAACAAACAAAAAAACCCAAAACAAAACAAAAAACAGAGAAATAAAAAAAAAAATTTAAAACACCTGGACTCCATCCCAAATGGTCTGGGGTGGGACCCTGGCATCTTGTTGTCAAGAGCTAGGTGGTGAGTCTGTGCAGCCGTTTGAGAACTGCTTCCGGGGTGGAAGAAATTTCTGTTGTTCGATGGTGTTTGAATCTGAGTCTTAAAGACACCTCTCAATAAGTCTCACAGTTAGTTTATCTTCAAACTTACCTTTTTGGCATTAATAGGGAACTGTGCAGAGCTGAATGATCAAATGGCTCACAAAGGACTTCTTTTTTCATCTGGGAGGTCTTTCCCATTCATCTTCAATGAGGTGCCCCAAGGGCTTGATGGAGGGCAGGTGAGAGGAAGCCATGTTGAGTGAAGTGAAGCCTGAACAGCCTCCTTGAGTATTTCTTTTTGTGAAAACCCCAGGGACCTTCACAAGAGGCAGTGCTCAGAGCTCTAAAGTGGACTGAGGTTGAATTTTCTACCCAGTGGGGTGAATGGGGCTTCAGAGTCTAATAATGTTTGACATGAGTTTGACCCCTGGGTCAGGAAGATCCCTTTGGAGGCGGTCGTAGCAACCCACTGCAGTATTCTTGCCTGGAGAATCCCATGGACAGAGGAGCCTGGGCTACAGTCCATAGGGTCGCAAAGAGTCAGACATGACTGAAGTGACTTAGCATGCACACACAAAGGGAAATAAAGCAATATGACACTTCTCATGCAACTGAGACAATCAGACTACATAGTCAAATCAGACAACCAACCGCACAAATATAAGTAAGATAATAGAAGTCAGAGTCTTGTTTCAGAGTGTATAATATTGCAAGGCAGGAAAACACCCTTCCCAGGGTTGCAGGGCAGTCAACCAATAACCATTCAAACTGATAGATGTGAAGTACATACAAAGGGTGTGGTCCACAGACGAGGCAGTAATTAACATCTATGTGTAGGTGTGTGTTAGTCGTTTAGTTGTGTCCAACTCTTTGCACCCCTATGGACTGTATGTAGCCCACCAGCCTCCCCTGTCCATGGGGATCCTCCAGGCAGGAATACTGGAGTGGGTTGCTATTGCTTTCTCCAGGGGAATATATATATATAAACACATGGAAACTCATAAATTTCTGGCTTGCAAGGAATAGTACATTTTACCAAGATGTGGAAGAGTAGGGAGCAAGCTTGTGTGTCGAGGGGTGGGCCCTAGGGAGCTCTGCTTTGGCTGTGTTGAGTCAGGAAGATCTGAGAGACCACATCCCTGCTTCAGGCCTCTGCCCCGCTGTTCCCTCCACCTGGAACACGCTTTCCACAGACCATCCTTAGCCAGGGTCCAACACCATTCCAGGGCTTCAGCCAAATGCCAGGCAGGCTTTTCCTACATTACTGTCCTCCTCTACTCACTTTCTGGGCTATTACTCTAACCTTCTTTTCTTTATAGCACTTAACACCTTCTGAAATGACATCATTGCTTTGCTGACTCATTTACCAATAAAATGTAAGCTGTGTGTCAGTAGGGATGTTCACGTTCTGCACCATCCCATTGTGCAGGGAGTGTCTGGCCCACGGTGGGCGCTCGATATGAGATTGTGGGGTGAATGTTAAAGTGAGGATGGTATCAAGTAGGCAGCTGAATTGAAAGACAATTCTTAAAGACACGTATAAGAGTCATTGCATAAAGATCACATTTAAGTCCCTGGAAATTACTGAGACCTCCGGGTATTGTGGAGAAGGAAATGGCAACCCACTCCAGTATTCTTGCCTGGAGAATCCCATGGACAGAGAAGCCTGGTGGACTACAGTCCATGGGGTCGCAAGAGTCAGACACGACTGAGTGACTAAACCACAGGGCCCAGGACTGAACCCCGAGAAAGCTCAGGGTCTAAAGTTCACCTCTTGACCATTCTTTGGAAATTCTTGTCAGTACTTTTACACTCTTCTCTTCTCCTTTAAATTACCCATCAATTTTTAGACCCTCCCCTCCTTCCTTTGTAGTATCACGAGCTGTGCACTTTTTTGTTTTCCTGATTAAGATCATAAGCTTCTTAAGGAAAGGATCTTATAGTCAAAATTATACTCTTTGTGAATTTTTTATTTATTTATTTTTAGTTGCATTGAGTCTTCATCGCTGCTTGCGTGTTTTCTCTAGTTGCGGCAAGCAGGAGCTACTGTTCATTGAGGTGGGCGGGCTTCTCGTCGCGGTGGCTTCTCTTGTCGCAGAGCACAGGCTCTGGGCCACGGATCTCAGTAGTTGTGACACTCTGGCTTAGTTGCTGCAAAGCCTGTGGGATCTTTCCAGACCAGGGATCGAACCCATGTCCCCTACATTGGCAGGCGGATTCTTATCCACTGTATCACCAGGAAGTCCCCAAATTACATTCTTGAATTAGATTAGGTTGTATGGGACTGAAGTGATAAATATTGTCACACCGCAGAGTTGCAATGCTGGTGTTAAATGCATTAATATTTCAAGTTAATGGACCTTGTGCCCAAGCTTTTAGTAGACTATCATTAACTTTCCTTTGCAAAATGCATGCTTTTGTTCTCAAAACAATCATCAGATTCATTCAAGAAATCAAATAATGTAAATAGACCCTGCTGTGAATTTGGCAATTGTGGAAATATAATTGTTTGATCAATAGTAAATGATCAATAAATGAGTAAATAAATGATTTTATTTTTTCTCTAAGTTTCAGCATATTGAAAGAGACTTAAAACAAATTAAAACTCAGAACATAAAGGAAAGTAAAAGTTTGGAACAAAAACATAAAGCTCAGGTAATAAACATTTTGTCTTAAATTTTTGTATTAAAATTCTGGCTAGGTCTCTGCACCTTGTAATCCAGTCAGCTACAGGATTTCACCCCCTACCATTTTATAGAATTGCCTTATTTTGTGGTGTTAGACTAATGGTTTTAAGTATCTGTAATGTCAAATTGGGAGTTGTAATTTTAAGGTTGTCATTAGATTGCAAAACTAAGATTTTTTTTCTTGCTTTCTTCTAGAGAGGGGTAAAATTTGAAATTAATTTAGATGAATGTATTTCTGATGAAAACACCCTCCAAGAGGAAGAGGTATGCCATTAAGTTAAATTTCTATTAGTAGAGATGAGAGAATAAGTGTCTTAGTAGCACATTTCATGAAATTTTCCCATACAGGGTAGGGAAAATTTTCTAAACACTTCCTAGAAGGATCTCTAGTGTTCAGACAAGTCTTCCAAAATAGTTAACCTTCTGTTCTTTTTAAAATTAAGATTGTTCATATAAATGGATTATTCCATTTTACTTTGCTATTATAAAGAAGGTATTTTTCTCCCAACAATAACTTTTAAATTATAGCCAGATTAAAATAGAAGACATAATATTAATATATAGTCAACAACTAATAAACTCACCTAAAATAAGTGAGCATGTATATTTAAGCTGAATAACCAACAAGAACCTACTGTATAGCACAGGAAACCCTGCTCAATATTCTGTAAGAACCTAGTTAGAAATTGAAAAAGAATAGATAACATTTATATATATAACTATTCTTTTTCAATTTCTATCTAGGTTCTTACAGAAACTTTGCTATGCATTTGAAATTAATAGAACATTGTTAATCAACTGTACTCTAATATAAAATAAAAAGTTTAAAAAACAAAAATAAATAAGTGAGCTGGTATCTTGAAACCATGCACATTTATTTTGAATATTGATTGGTTATTGATAACTTTGTACTGGTCTTTGGGTAAATCTCAGTTATGTACTAGGGATCTCATTGAAACAGCAATAATTGCATGAATACAGTAGACTCAAACCTCATTTTATGACTTGATTTCAGCACCTTTTTTTAATCCCATTTTTTACAAAAGCTGCTAACCAATATGAAAATTAACTGATTTGTGTTTCCATTTCACCTTTCCAAATTGGCCTTTTAAATTATCAAAAGTTAAGTATGAATGTGTGTGTCTCTGTGTATGTTCATTACATACTCGATTTCTTTCATTTTCTTATTAGCTTAAAATTTTTCTAATGTTATTTCTTTCAGATTTGTGTGTGTGGTGAAGGTCCATTGTTTTAAAAAAATAGACTTCATGTTTTATAGCAGTTTTAGTTTCATGGTAAAATTGAGCAGAAGGTGCAGAGATTTCCCATATAGCTCCTGCCACACGCACACACACAGCCTTCCCTCCCATCAGCATCTCCCACCAGAGTGGAATATCCATGGCAAATTAGCTGCCACATGATCAGCACTCATCTCTGTTGACAAGGAGAAGAAATGGACAGACACATTCCTGTTTCTACCTTGTTCCAGTTTAAAACCCTGTTGATTCATGTAATAAACATATGTTGAATACTCATTGCATATTGATGAACCTACACTGGTCCATACTAATCACCCAAAGTCCATAGGTTATGCTAGGATTCACTCATTCTGTGGGTTTTGACAAGTGTAGAATGACATCATTATAGAACCATTGAAAAAAAATAGATATGTTTATATGTATAACTGAAAGAAATTGAAAACAAATAGATACGTTATATGTATAACTGAAAGAAATAGAAAAAGAATAGATACATCTATATGTATAACTGAATCACTTTGCTATGCATTTGAAACTAACAGAAGATTGTTAATCAACTATACTCCAATATGAAATAAAAAGTTTTTAAAATAAAATAAATAATAGTTTTTAAATTTTAGAATAAGATTATAGAATCATACAGAGTATTTAGAATCATACAGAGTATTTTCACTGCCTTAAAAATCCTCTGTGCTCCACTAAGTTTTGAGATTTTACCAGCATTTTGCTACATAAAGACTTCAGTGGAGTGTTGGTAGGTAGTACTCACCTCTAACTGCTAGGCTGTAAGTGTCCCGGAGCTGTGAGTACCAGAGGGATTAGCTCTGGGGACCCAAAGTCTGAGTTGGAAGCTGAGGACCGGTCTCTCCAGTGCTTCTGTGAAATGAGGTGCTGAAGTTGGCTTCCCTGATGGCTCAGATGGTAAAGAACCCGCTTGAAATGCGGGAGACCAGAGTTCGATCCCTGGGTCAGGAAGATCTCCTGGAGGAGATGCGGCAACCCACTCCAGTATTCTTGCCTGGAGAATCCCATGGTCAGAGGAGCCTGGCAGGCTATTGTCCATGAGATTGCAAAGAGTCAGACATGACTGAGTGACTAGCATTTTCAAAGTTGGCCTTCTAGAAAAAAGAATGGAGTCCTAAAAGTTTTATGTACCAATTTGTTCATCCTTTGTTCTTCTTTGCTGTGATATGCTTGAAATAGAGTGATCATTTTAATATTAATAATGGAATGTTAGGAGCAGTTTTAGGGACCTGACTGGCAGTGTTAAAGCTTAAAGCAGGGCGTGGATGAACTCATCTTTAGAGTCCCGTAGCATGGAACAGGGATAAGGCAATGGCACTCCACTCCAGCACTCTTGCCTGGAAAATCCCATGGATAGAGGAGCCTGGTAGGCTGTAGTCCATGGCGTCGCGAAGAGTTGGACACGACTGAGCAACGACTTCCCTTTCACTTTTCACTTTCATGCATTGGAGAAGGAAATAGCAACCCACTCCAGTGTTCTTGCCTGGAGAATCCCAGGGACGGGGGAGCCTGGTGGGCTTCTGTCTATGGGGTCGCACAGAGTCGGACACAACTGAAGCGACTTAGCAGCAGCAGCAGCAGCATGGAACAGTAGGGGGATAAGATAGAAGGCAGGACGTCTGCATCAAATTAGTTGCCACATGATCAGTGCTCATCACTGTTGACAAGGAGAAGAAATGGACAGACACATTCCTGTTTCTACCTTGTTCCAAGAGTTCCAGCTTTAAAAGCCTATTGATTCATGTAATAAACATATACTGAATACTCATTGCATATCTTGGTAAATGCTACTACTGGGAATACAGAATAATTTTTAAACTTTTCCCCCCAAAATGTGGCTTATTTCTCATGAAACACTGTGGAATTGCTTTAGGCAGTGGATATACTGAATGAAACTTTGACCTCTGAGGATGGCATGAAGTTCATGGAATATAAATGTATGAAGGGGCAGGAAGGTTATATNGTCGGACACGACTGAAGCGACTTAGCAGCAGCAGCAGCACTAATTATTAGTTTGATACTGAAAATGGACTCAATTTAAACTGGGTTCCTGTAATTATTATTCAGGCTGATCAATTCCCCATGTGTTTATTGACCTCTGTCTTTCTCTTGTGAATTATGTGCTCATATCCTTTATCTATTTTTCTACTGAATATGTCATTTTTAAAATTTATAAGACTCATTTAACTAGAACCTTTGCCTGAAATAACTATTGCAAATATTTTCCCCAGTTGGTCTTTAGATCTCATTGTCAGTATCAATAGCAAATATGTGTGTGAGTGTATATTGTGTGTACTTATAACTTGGGAATAAACTCCGTAAGAATCATGCAGAGCAAATGAAGGAAACCATAAAACCTTACTGAGATAGTTAAAGACTGTTTGAATAAATGTAGAGAAAAGAGTTGGACACAACTGGACAACTGAACAACAACAATACTGTTATATATTAGAAATATTCATTCCAAATAAATGTTTGGATTTTTGGCAATTTCAATCAAAAGCACAACAGGAGTTTTTTCTGGTGTAAAGAGATCTTGGCAGATTGCAGAATCTTGGAGATTCTTTTAAAAAAATAAGTATTTACTTATGGCTGCGTCAGATCTTAGATGTAGTGCTTGAGCTGAGTACTTGCAGCTTGAGGGCTTAGTTGCTCCGTGGCATGTGGGATCTTAATTCCTCAAACAGGGCTCATCCCCCTTTCCCTTGCATTGGAAGGCAGATTCTTAACCACTGAACCACCAGGGAAGTCCCTTGGAGATTCTTAACTAGCCAAAAAATCTCGAAAAGAAGAGCAGTGAGTGGTACTTGTCTTCCAAATATCAAACTATATTATATAAATTACAGTGATTAAAATAATATGATACTAGCAGCAAAATTTTTTAAAAAATTAGTGAAAAAAGACAAAATTTAGAAACAAACTCTAGTATGTATTATAATTTAGCATATGCTAAAAGTCACATCATGTCAATGGGTATTAAATAAATTTGGCGGGGGGGAGAATTGTGAAATCAGACTCTAGATAATGGTACAGCAAAACAAATTCCAAGCTAAAATCAAAGGGCTTATATGTTAAAAGTGAAACTGGTATGTTATAAAATAAAGTGAAAGAAAATGTGAGTATTTTTCAAATAGGGAAGAATTCGCTATTCAAAATACATAGGAAAAAAAATCAGAATAAATTAGTAATAGATTCAACTTTAACAATGAAAGGCTTAGGTAAAGTAAATATTACTAGCTCTTAGAATTGTCATTTTCAATATTTTACGTAGGGAAAATAGTCATAAATGTAAAAAATGTGTTCATTATAGTGTTGTTTATTGCAGTAAAAAATTCTAGCAATCTAAAAATCCAGCAAAAGAGAATTAAGTTAAAATGTATTCATAAAACAGGATACCCAGTTTGCTTTAAAATAGTGGTATAGAGCAATAGTTAATAATTCAGATAGGATATATTGCTAATGGTAAAGAACAAATTATAAAAGGGTATGTAATATTTGGCCCATTTTTTTGATTTCAAAATGAAGCAAAAACAAAACGCAGGAAGGAAAATTTGCAACTGTAATTGTCTTCTGGACAGTGGGATTGTGGAAATTTTGGTTTTCTTCTTTATTTATCTGATCTCCAAATTTCCTATAATGAAACAAAGCAACAAGTTTTCTAAAAACCATGTTGCTTTTGAAATTAAGGTAGGGGACTTGGCTGCTGGTCCAGTGGTTAAGAATATGCGCTTCTACTGCAGGGAGCACAGGTCAACCCCTCGTTGGGGAACTAAGGTCCTGAGGGCCACAGTGTGGCCAAAAAATAAAGTAAGGTAATGGAATAGTTGCATTTCCGTGGAGACTACTAAAGTTCACATAATGCCCATTCATTCAGTGCTGTTAATATTTCTTTAGCATTAAATATATTGTCTAGTCAATCAAATGTTAATAATAAAAATGAAACAATTTTCAACTTGTTTATAACTTCAAAACTTAAAAGTTCCGTGGCCTGAAGTAACAAATACCATAAACTTGATGGCTTATTAACAACATTTATTCAATATTTCACACATTTCTGAAGGCTGGAAAGGGCCTCCAAGATCATGATGCTGGTAGATTCAGGGTCTGGTGAGGGCCTAATTCCATCTTTGTGCTGTGTCCTCACAAACCAGTCCATCCTAAAGGAAATCAGTCCTGAATATTCATTGGAAGGAATGATGCAGAAGCTGAAGCTCCAACCCTTTGACCCCCTGATGCGAAGAGCCGATTCATTGGAAAAGACCCTGATGCTGGGAAAGATTGAAGGCAGGAAGAGAAGGGGATGACAGAGGATGAGATGGTTGGATGGTGTCACCAACTCAGTGGGCATGAATTTGAGCAAACTCCAGGAGGTAGTGAAGGACAGGGAAGCCTGGTTTGCTGCAGTCCATGGGGTCGCTGACAGGACTCAGCAACTGAACTACAACCCTTAGTGGAAAAGATGAGGGAGCTCTCTGGGGTCTCTTTCATAAGAGCATTACTCATATTCCTGAGGCTTCACCCTCGTGACCTAATCACCTCCCCACAGTCCCTCCTCCTAATACCATCACCTTGGGCATGAGGTTTGGACATTTGAATTGGGGGGGGGGCGGGTCAGGGAGGGATGGCGTGCAAACATTCAGTCCATACTAATCTGTATTAGAAGGGTGGTGGTGACTTCTGTTTTTGAATGTGCCAGCTGATGGATTCCAGGTTTCCTAAGAACCATTTGGTGCTATTAGTCACACTTTGCTGCTTTGAGATGAACGAGTTATTTCCTTACACCCAGAGTTGTGCGTTCCGGATGCCACTGCTGCAGGACACAGGAGACAGTGGTCCCCAGAAGCTCCTCAAACTCTGCTGCAAATGATGGCCTCGGCCGATGTCACCTCCACCTGCTCCACCATGCCTGAGGGTGAGGCTGACATCAGTGGCTTCAATCACCAGCAAGAGGAGAGAGAGGCCCCAGACACAGCCGTGTTCACCCCAAATGCCAGTGCCCACTCTGACCTGATAGTTCTCACTTTTCAGTATAGTCCCTATAAGAGTGAAAGAAAGAAAAATCGCTCAGTAGTGTCCGACTCTTTGCAACCCGATGGACTGTAACCTACCAGGGTCCTCTGTCCATGGGATTCTCCAGGCAAGAGTACTGGAGTGGGTTGCCATTTCCTTCTCCAGGGGATCTTCCCAACCCAGGGATTGAACCCGGGTGTCCTGCTTTGCAGGCAGCCGCTTTACCATCTGAGCCACCAGAGAAGCCCTACAGTCCCTATAGATTTGTATCAAATACTTGTCAAAAGATACTGTTTTAGATTAGGCTTGTGGCTCAGATGGTAAAGAATCTGCCCGCAATGCAGGAGACCCAGGTCTGATCCCGGGGTCGGGAAGATTCCCTGGAGAAGCAAATAGCAACCCACTCCAGTATTCTTGCCTGGAGAATCCCATAGACAGAGGAGCCTGGTGGGCTACAGTCCATGGGACTGCAAAGAGCCAGACACGACTGAGCAACCAACGCTTCCATTTCCTACCTCTGCAGAGACTTGCCTACTAATTATTCTAGACAATTGACCACTGTAGCTGTGAGAATGTAAGGGAGGAAAGATCCACGCTCCCACCTCCCTCTCAAGGAGGGGCAAGTGGCTTCATTTGCTTTCCTGTGCTAGCCCAATAACTCTTGCAATGTCTTGGAGGGCCATTTTTTTTCATCAGTAACATCAGAATTGAAATATTAGCTATCCCACAAGATTTAGAGAGTTAGTGCAAAGATACACATTAAATTGCTTTGTAAGCCAATGTACTGTTTCAGTGTTGGGACTGTTTAGAATGGGCTGGTATTTTCAACCTAAATTCTTTTGTTTACATCTGAGCTTCTGCCATAGTCTTTCCTCATCAGAGAGTCCCTGCAATACCTGGGTGTGATCTTACAGGTGGTGGAGATTTTTATTGCTTATTTCCTATGTTCTTGATAACGTGGGGCCGTGTGTGCTAAGTTACTTCAGTGGTGTCTGACTCTGCGATCCTATGGCAGGCTCCTCTATCTATGGGATTCTCTAGGCAAGAATACTGGAGTGGGTTGCCTTTCCCTCCTCGAGGGGATCTTCCTGACCCAGGAATCAAGCTTACTTAAATCTCCTACATTGCAGGCAGGTTCTTTATCTCTAGCACCACCTGGGAAGCCCATGTGGGGCTGAGGGAGAGCTAAAATTTATGTCCATCTTATAAGTTGAAGTCTGTAAGTATTACTGAAGTTAGTAATTAAAAGTGTTTGAATGGACCATATTTATACTCTTACAAATATATCATTAAATTTACAGAAAAGGGCTTGCAAACATAATACAATTTAATCCATCCTAAGCCAGTGAAACAATAAGGAGGGAAACTGAATTTAAAATAAATGATAGGATAGAAATGTCAACATACCAAAATAGCAAGTTTGCAAAGCAAAAAATTACTCTCCTGCCTAGTAGCTCTGTGACAATCATATTGTCACTGAACTTTTCTTAGCTTCTTCACTCATAAAATGAGGGGTGGGATTAGGTTATCTCCAAGGTTCTTGCAGTCTGTGATTTTAAAAGCTCCATTGAAGAAGCATTTTTATTGTCACTAATCCAGTCTCCTTTTCAGACGGCCGAGTGATTGAGATTGAAGGCAGTCCAGAAAACAGGAGACGGTGGCAGCGAGAAGCACCAGGAACTTTACTGAGTGTTTTGGCAGGAGCACAGCTAACCAGTAGCTCGCTTTCTGCCAACGATGGAGAATGTGGTATGTAAGTTTAAGTACATCCCCAATGCCCTGAAGAATTTTGTCAGACATTAAATGCAGGACGGGGATAAGAATAGCCTGGAGAGAGAATTGAGAGGGTGTCAAAGCCTTTTCAGAAGCTGATTTACTTTGTCCAAGCCTGTTCCAGATGCATTAATGAAAGACTTGAGCTTCTGAAAAAAGTGGAGTCATTTTCTGTAGCGGGATCGGTTGATGAGTGATGAAAATTAGGTAGGAAGGGCAGGTGCCTTTGTAGATGATGAGCTAGGGCTTAGCTCTACTTGACAGAGTCCATTTAATCTGACAGCTATTCAGCAGACTCAAATTACCATGCAGTGGGCAATAAAATACATCTTAATATAGTTTTTTTTGGCTTTGGGGATTTCTTTCTTTCTTCTTCTT
>SJYV01021256.1:399247-510001 GCA_006410875.1 Neotragus pygmaeus
CAAACTCTGCTGCAAATGATGGCCTCGGCCGATGTCACCTCCACCTGCTCCACCATGCCTGAGGGTGAGGCTGACATCAGTGGCTTCAATCACCAGCAAGAGGAGAGAGAGGCCCCAGACACAGCCGTGTTCACCCCAAATGCCAGTGCCCACTCTGACCTGATAGTTCTCACTTTTCAGTATAGTCCCTATAAGAGTGAAAGAAAGAAAAATCGCTCAGTAGTGTCCGACTCTTTGCAACCCGATGGACTGTAACCTACCAGGGTCCTCTGTCCATGGGATTCTCCAGGCAAGAGTACTGGAGTGGGTTGCCATTTCCTTCTCCAGGGGATCTTCCCAACCCAGGGATTGAACCCGGGTCTCCTGCTTTGCAGGCAGACGCTTTACCATCTGAGCCACCAGAGAAGCCCTACAGTCCCTATAGATTTGTATCAAATACTTGTCAAAAGATACTGTTTTAGATTAGGCTTGTGGCTCAGATGGTAAAGAATCTGCCCGCAATGCAGGAGACCCAGGTCTGATCCCGGGGTCGGGAAGATTCCCTGGAGAAGCAAATAGCAACCCACTCCAGTATTCTTGCCTGGAGAATCCCATAGACAGAGGAGCCTGGTGGGCTACAGTCCATGGGACTGCAAAGAGCCAGACACGACTGAGCAACCAACGCTTCCATTTCCTACCTCTGCAGAGACTTGCCTACTAATTATTCTAGACAATTGACCACTGTAGCTGTGAGAATGTAAGGGAGGAAAGATCCACGCTCCCACCTCCCTCTCAAGGAGGGGCAAGTGGCTTCATTTGCTTTCCTGTGCTAGCCCAATAACTCTTGCAATGTCTTGGAGGGCCATTTTTTTTCATCAGTAACATCAGAATTGAAATATTAGCTATCCCACAAGATTTAGAGAGTTAGTGCAAAGATACACATTAAATTGCTTTGTAAGCCAATGTACTGTTTCAGTGTTGGGACTGTTTAGAATGGGCTGGTATTTTCAACCTAAATTCTTTTGTTTACATCTGAGCTTCTGCCATAGTCTTTCCTCATCAGAGAGTCCCTGCAATACCTGGGTGTGATCTTACAGGTGGTGGAGATTTTTATTGCTTATTTCCTATGTTCTTGATAACGTGGGGCCGTGTGTGCTAAGTTACTTCAGTGGTGTCTGACTCTGCGATCCTATGGCAGGCTCCTCTATCTATGGGATTCTCTAGGCAAGAATACTGGAGTGGGTTGCCTTTCCCTCCTCGAGGGGATCTTCCTGACCCAGGAATCAAGCTTACTTAAATCTCCTACATTGCAGGCAGGTTCTTTATCTCTAGCACCACCTGGGAAGCCCATGTGGGGCTGAGGGAGAGCTAAAATTTATGTCCATCTTATAAGTTGAAGTCTGTAAGTATTACTGAAGTTAGTAATTAAAAGTGTTTGAATGGACCATATTTATACTCTTACCAAATATATCATTAAATTTACAGAAAAGGGCTTGCAAACATAATACAATTTAATCCATCCTAAGCCAGTGAAACAATAAGGAGGGAAACTGAATTTAAAATAAATGATAGGATAGAAATGTCAACATACCAAAATAGCAAGTTTGCAAAGCAAAAAATTACTCTCCTGCCTAGTAGCTCTGTGACAATCATATTGTCACTGAACTTTTCTTAGCTTCTTCACTCATAAAATGAGGGGTGGGATTAGGTTATCTCCAAGGTTCTTGCAGTCTGTGATTTTAAAAGCTCCATTGAAGAAGCATTTTTATTGTCACTAATCCAGTCTCCTTTTCAGACGGCCGAGTGATTGAGATTGAAGGCGGTCCAGAAAACAGGAGACGGTGGCAGCGAGAAGCACCAGGAACTTTACTGAGTGTTTTGGCAGGAGCACAGCTAACCAGTAGCTCGCTTTCTGCCAACGATGGAGAATGTGGTATGTAAGTTTAAGTACATCCCCAATGCCCTGAAGAATTTTGTCAGACATTAAATGCAGGACGGGGATAAGAATAGCCTGGAGAGAGAATTGAGAGGGTGTCAAAGCCTTTTCAGAAGCTGATTTACTTTGTCCAAGCCTGTTCCAGATGCATTAATGAAAGACTTGAGCTTCTGAAAAAAGTGGAGTCATTTTCTGTAGCGGGATCGGTTGATGAGTGATGAAAATTAGGTAGGAAGGGCAGGTGCCTTTGTAGATGATGAGCTAGGGCTTAGCTCTACTTGACAGAGTCCATTTAATCTGACAGCTATTCAGCAGACTCAAATTACCATGCAGTGGGCAATAAAATACATCTTAATATAGTTTTTTTTGGCTTTGGGGATTTCTTTCTTTCTTCTTCTTTTTTTTTTTTTACCTCTAACTTTTAGCAAGATTATGCTTGTGTTGGCTTCAGAAGTTGTTGTTTTCTAAAGGTTGAGGGAATTTGCATCACAGTGAGGATCTGGTGTGAACTGCCACGAGAAAAGCCATCTGGGACAGGCAGGTATCAAACAAAGAACACCTGCCCTGGCAGGGCTTTGGGGCTTCAGAGATGTGAGGCTGAGGGGGCAGGAGGGCCTGGGTACCAACCTGAGAGTAATGGAGGCTGATGAGTGCTTTAAAAGTGAAAGAACAACAGGAAAGTATATTGAGAATAATGCAAGAGGCATAGCTGACTGTTTCTGAAGAATGAGTCTGCCAGTGTGTGAAGTGCAGGAAAAGGGGAATCTCCACAGAGACGGCATTTTATTGTCGAAGGAACATTTCAGGTGGGAAGGATTTGCAGATCTACCTACCTGAGAGACTGAGACAGTATAACTAAAATCTAGGAGCAGTAGAAGGGGCCAGGGTCCCTGAGTAGTTGGAGTTCTTTGATATTATGACTTATCTCAGCTGCCACATTTAAAACTCAAGGCTTGGGTGGAGGGGGTGGGGAGAGAGAGAGAAAAATGGTTCTCTGTCTTCAAGGCTTTCTTTTGAATAACTTCAAATCACAGGCTGCAGACTGATTGCTGGTCAGCTTCTTCCCCTTCTATCCTGGGATAAAGGCATTGTCTGTAAGATGGGGCTGGAGGCTGGGGGGTTGGGAGGAAGCTTTGGACTGTCCTGGATTAGACTGGAGGCCAAGGGCTGGGGTCCCAGACCAGGGAGGATGGAGGTGCCTATCTTTCAGGACACTGTGATGGCGAAGCGACATGATGGTGGCGATGATTTGTCTTCTTGCATTTGCTCCTGCAATTCTTTGAAAGAATCATAGAAAACTCTTCATATGATCTTGCATGCCACATCAATTTATTCATGAACTTACTGTATTTTTGCATGGACAGCTTTACATTAGGCATATATGAGTAATTGATCCAACAAGTGAGACACAAAATAGGAACTTGCCTCTCAGGGTGGCGTTCAAAGCAAAGCGTGGATATTTTCTTTTCTAACCTTGTTAAGGGTGTAGGCGCCCCCTGCCACTCCAACTGTGCTTTTTCTTTTAATATTTATTTTTTTATTTGGCTGTACCAGGTCTTGATTTTGCCATGCAGGATCTTTCTTAGTTGCAGCATGCAAGCTCTTAGTTGTAGCATGTGGGATTTAGTTCCCTGAGCTGGGATCAAACCTTGGCCATCTGCATTGGGATCACAGAAGGCTTAGCCACTGGGCCACCAGGGAAGTCCCTGGCTGGACTTTTCATTGGTCTTTCAGCCTCTAACTCTGTGGTTGGCCTCACCTCATCTTTCCTATCCCAGGAGCAAGCTTGACTTCCTATCTCTGGTCATCTTTCTTTAGCTATCCCTCTGCACCTGGGATTTCCCTGGTGACTTAGCAGTAAAGGATTCTCCTGCAATGTAGGAGATGCAGGAGACATGAGTTGTATCCCTGGGTCTGGAAGATCCCTGGAGGAGGAAATAGAAACTCACTCCAGTTTTCTTGCCTGAAAAAACCCCATGTTCAGAGGAGCCTGGTGGACTGTGATTCATGCATGGGATCACAAAGAATCTAACACAGCTGAGTGACTAAGCATGCACACGCACACTGCACCCCTGCCCGATAATACTGATACTAAAAAGGACCAAGTCTCTTCTCTGCTTTAAATCCTGCAGAAGATTCTCCCTCACCCTCCAGATAAAACCCAGATTGTGCAGACTCTAAGCGCCTTTAAGACCAAATGGCCCCTCCCAACGAACATCAGAGCCCCTGGCACTTGTCTTCAACTATTCTTCCTTCTGTTTAGAATGCATGCCTTCCTCCCTTTGCCAAAGTAATTCTCCCTTAAGATTCCTCTCTGATGGAACTCCTGCTCACTTCTGTAGCGATGTTTTATCAGCAGTTACCCTTCCCTCCATACTTTTCCCTTTACTGCCAGACAGAGCTGGGAAGTGTCTGGAATATAGAAGGTTCTTAATAAGTTAATAATTTGGATGAATGAATTCCAGAGCCAGTAACTTGATTGACATGCTTCCCTTTAATCCAAAAAACTCTGCTAAGCTTTCTGTAACTCCTCCAATTTGTCTACTGTCTCTCTGACTTTTCTTTTAGTTACCTCTGACAGTTTCACATTCATTCGATGTCACACTGAAATTCGTGCACACTCAAATATTGTTTAAGTGCATGAAATACATTTCCTTATTATACTTATTATGTAAATTCAGGCCATAAGAAGATGTAGTAGTGATTTTATTTGAATTTTTATTGATTGCTATGAAAAACCCGGATCTCAGCTAAACTACTGCCTGTGTACCACTGACAGGCAACTACTGTTTTATTTTTTTTTAATATTTTAAAACATATATATATATTTTTTTTCTTTTGTCTTGCTGGGTTTTAGTTCCATCTTGCAGGATCTAGTTCCCTGACCAGGGATTGGATCCGGGTTCCCTGCATTGGGAGCGCAGAGTCTTAACCACTGGACCACCAGGGAAGTCTTAGGTAACCACTGGTTTAAGTGCTTGAGAAAACATCGGGGCGTGTCTCCTTTGTATTCATCTGAGTTTGGGTTCCCTGCTTCGTATCCTACAAGACACTAATTCTCTGATCATAAAAATCAAGTTCACGTTGATTTTCTGTTTAATAGCTTTCTTCCTCGCTAGGCTACAAGCTTCTGAGGGCTTTGTCTTGATCACCATCCCACTCTGACTCTCTATCCATGGTGCCTGCTACCATGTCCAGAACTTAGTAGATAACCATGTCTCTGTGAATGAGAATACAGCCATAGCATAATTTTTACTATCACTTTATGTAAAGGCATGGGTTTGCCAATGGCTGTATTGCTATCAAGCTGGATAAGGAAATTACAACATTAAAAATTATTCTTACAGTTCTGTAGACTGTTTATGAAGACTGTCTGCATGTGTAAATTCTAATAACTTTGATTACATGTGTAATAGACACAGTTTATAAAGGCATTTAAGGATTTGTTGTCATACGTTTAACTGTGATTCATATGTCCTCTGTCATATCTTTGGCTTAAACATCCAGTTTCTTGAAAATAAACTCCTCTGATACATCTTGTTCTAAATTCCATTTAAAAGTGAAAGATTATTAAGTACGTGTTTAATTAGCCCTAATTTAATTTATTTTTAATTGGAGGATAATTACTTTATAATGTTGTGTTGATTTCTGCCGTACCACAAAATAAATCGGCNTACTCTGTTTTAGTAGCCAGACTAACTCATAAATGAGATATATGAATCTGCTTCATTTATTTAATGCACTTTAGGAAGTGAGCTATGATTTGGGATGAATTGTGTTCATTAAAGATAGGTAAATATTTAACTACTGTGTGTTGAAATTTCAACTTGTGAGCGTATACATGGGTTGTCATGTAAAAGTTTACAAAAATGTCTCTGCTTTTAATTTCACCTTATATTTTCATTTTTATGAATATGCCAGAGTGACATAAGGTTAAAAATGTGTGTTTATATAGTAGTAGTATAATGTTAGTTGCTCACTCATGTCCGACTCTTTGTCGCCCCAAGGACTATAGCCTGCCAGGCTCCTCTGTGCATGACATTCTCCAGGCAAGAATATTGGAGTGGGTTGCCATTCTCTTCTCCAGATATGTGCTTAAGAAAGACTAAAAGAGTTCTTATAGTAATTTATATTTATAAAATATACATTTTAAGGGCTAAGAAAACATTGTGCCATTTTATTGGGAACGTTTTCTTTGTTATTAGTGTATAAAATAAGTGTACCTTATAATCATTGAAACCTTAAAGCTGCTCAGGGGATGCTGGTTCCGGTAAAGAAATGAAATATTTTACTATCTTCAGTCTGATCTTTTCCCCAAGAGGAATGAAAGTACACTTTAAATAACAATAATGAATTCACCCCCTCACCTCCACCCTCACCAAAAAAAAAGATAAAGTTGTGGGTATGTGCTTTGGGTTTTCCCTGCAGACATCAGTGATTTACTGTAACCATAAGCTGAATACTGTGTATAAAAACACTGAAAGTGAAAGTGAAGTTAGTCAGTCGAGTCCGACTCTTTGCGACACCATGGACTGTAGCCTATCAGCCTTCTCCATCCATGGGATTTTCCAGGCAAGAGTACTGGGGTGGGTTGCCATTATCCTTCTCTAGCGGATCTTCCTGATCCAGGGATCAAACCCGGGTCTCCTGCATTACAGGCAGACGCTTTACCCTCTGAGCCACCAGGGAAGCCCCAAAACAGTGAAGGGTGGTCCAGTAATGTTAGCAGGCTTCCCAGGTGGCACTTGTGGTGAAGAATCTGCCTGCCCGAGCAGGAGATGCAGGAGACAGGGGTTTGATCCCTCGGTTGAAGAGATGCCCTGGAGCAGGCAATGGCAACCCACTCCAGTATTCTTGCCTGGAAAATTCTGTGGGCAGAGGAGCTTGATGGGCTACAGTCCATAGGGCTGTGAAGAGTCAGACATAACTGAGCACAAATAACGTTGGCAAGTCTTACGTTTTTCTAAGATCTCCTTAAATTTTCTATACAAACTTCTACCCTGAAAGTGGGGTTACTTTGTCTCTTCATCTCTGATCATTATTTCTCTCACTTCCTTTTTCTTCTCTTGTGTTGCCTACTACTTTCAGTACAACGTGGAATAGTTGCTGTCCATTTTTATCTGTCTTCTTCTCTGCTTTAATGGAATTATTCAAAGGTTTTCCCATTGTGGCTGATGTTCAATATAGACTCTAGGTGCATGCCCCTCATGAGGTGTATAGACTGGGATGCTTTAATCTCTGTCACTTATTTAACAGTGGGACCACTGAAAGAAGATAAGGGGAAGGTGGAAGTGGCCTCTGACATTGAAGTAGATGCAGAACAACCAGATCCAAGATCTGATGACGATGATACGTAAGTAGATCATTCACAGAGGCCTACATGAAGCACAGAATATAGTAAAAATGGTAAAAAGTTAAAATGCTGCTGCCGAGGCATCAAAGATAGCCTCAAAGACTCAGCTAAAGAGACCAGTGTGTGTGTGTGTGTGTGTGCGTTAATCGCTCAGTCGTGTCGATTTCTACCCTTTCAGAATGGGTGGGTCTCTGGGTAGTAGCTGTGAGACCCTGGGCACTTTTTCAAAATCTCTTTGAGCCCAGCTTCTTTGTAAATTGATGATGATAATGTCTACCTCAAGTATTATTATTAGACGAAACAGTATATGTGAAGTGCTTTAGGGCCGTGACTGGCATATAGGAAGGGCTTAATATATGGCAGACATTTCATTATCTTTTTTCTCTTCCTGCCTCTTCTTTTAAACATGAGTTTAATAGATATTAATAAACATCATAAAGGTTGTAGAACACAGTTCCAGCTTAACAAAATACTGATTCTCCCAACATTGGATGTTAATCATCCTAAGAAAAACCAGACTGATAAACAATTTATTACCTGGCTGAAAAAGCAACTTTAATATTGCTCAGTTGGGGACTGGGGCTTAAGAAGGGATACATTTTTACATCTTCATCAGTGTTTTCATACCACAAACTATATTTTTACTGTTTTATTATTTCAGAAATTTTGAAGAATCTGAAGATGAATTGAGAAATGAAGTAGTAGAATCTCTGGAAAAACTGGCTACTTTCAATGAGGCAGAAAAAAGAGAAAAGGTTTTTAGTTCTTCTAAAGAGGCTGGAAACTTAGAAGAAACAGAGGGGCTAGGCATGCAGAAATATTCAGAATTAAATGAAGGTTTGGAGAATATTTTTATTCCATCTGATGACAAAATTTGTATTGGTGATGAAGATCAAGGAATATCAACCAACAGTCAAAATATTCAACTCTGATTGTTGAACATTTTCCTAAATGATGTTTGTAGTGTCTCTTTGGGAACAAGTCATAAATGTTCATTTATTGTAACGGTTTTCCAGTGATCCCAAGGCTTTATTAGTTTTTCTCTCAATTTAGACAGCGGGACTAACTTTTGAATGTAGAAATTCATACTTTAACATTTCTATTAAGAAATCTTTCAGATTCTGTATGTGGTCGGCATAGTAACGTGACTCCCCCCACCCCAAGCACACCCAAAGATGTGAATATATTTTTACCTGGCAAAGGGGAATTAACATCGCAGGTAGAATTAAGATTCCTAACCAGCTGACGTTAAATAGGGAGGTTATCTTGGATTATTCAGATGGGCTGTGTCAGCACAAGAGTCTCTGAAGGTAGAAGAGGAAGTGAACCAGAGAGGTGGCAGCTGAGGGGATGGTTCAGCTCGATCCTGCTGGCTTTGAAGATGGAGGAAGGGGCCTCACGTCAAGGAATGCAGGCAGCCTCTCTCTAGACACTGGAAAAGCTTTCACCCCAAAAGCCTGCCAAAGGAATGCAGCCCTGCCAACACCTTGATTTTAGCCTCATGAAATCCACTTTAGACTTCTCACCGATGGAACTATAATACATTTTTGTTGTTTTAAGCAACCTTGTGGTCATTTGTTAGTGATAGAAAACTAATATAGACTCATTCATTTAAAATAATCTGTTATTTTATAAAACCATGATTTTTGACATTTCTTAGGGTATACTGAATATGCTTTTTTGAAGCTGATGTTGACACTGATGGAAGTAAGTAAGCAAGGAGAGGAATTGTGTCCCAAAGAATCATTTTAGTGTCTCACTGAATTATTTTCTAATAGTTTCAAATGTATAAACTTCTGGAAGGCAGGGACTCTATCTGGTCTTTATTTCTCATGATAGTCTTTTTTATATTTAGTGGTTAGCCCAGTGCCAGAAATGTTTAATTGAAAAAAATAATATAATTTCTTATTAAAACTGTAAGCTCTTTGAGACAGGAACCTAGACTTCAACTTTTTAACAATCCCAGTGTTGAACATGTGTCTGGACCTTAGTAGATACTCTGATTTATTGTTACCTGCTGTTATGAAGGACAAAGTGGTTATAGCTAAGGGGTAGAATTCTGACCGTAATATCTGGTTTTTAATGAAAGTAAAACTAAAATGACACATTGATACATTGCCGAACCAAGAAAACAAAGAAACTATTGATCAGACCTGCATGTCTTCAGAACTGTTAGAAAATTCATGTGTCTCGGTAAACCATGTATTAATTTATCAACTTGATCATTCTTTAAATGATACCAAGAAGTATACCAACCCTTAACTTCCAAGTGTCTTGTAATAGTTATGTATGATCCAAGTGAGCACACAGCACTAGGCTACTGCAACGAATGCTCCTCTAAAGCCAAGGGCGGCCTTAATTAGGGTGGGGAAAGAGGGTAAGGATCAGCAGAGGCATAGTGGAGATGAAGGGTAAATCATAGGGGCAGAATTTGACTCTAGAAATATGCACGGCTTCTTGTTGTGGTTTAATGGATGTAACTTAAAAAATTTTTTTTTCTATAGTTGTTTTACAATGTGTTAGCTTCTGCTGTACAGCAGTCAATCAGCTATACATATACATAAATCCACTTTTTTAAAGAATTTTTTCCCATATAGGTCATTGTAGAGTACTGAGTGGAGTTCTCTGTGCTATATGGTAGGTTCTCATTAGTTATCTGTATTTTACATACAGTGGTGTGGAAAGCAACTTTTTCATTGTACCCATTGACAGATTTAGCAGACACACTTTCACTTATTTATTCATATCATAGTTCTGGAGTCTAGGGTACATTTGTATAATTAAATACACAGATATTCTGAAGGCACTGATAATCACACTGGCCCCTATCTCATAATTTTGTCTAGAATATGACTTTGGAAATTATCCTGGAAATTATTAAAGCATGAAGCTCTGCAGTATGTTACAGGTCTGAAATACTCATTAAAAAAATCTATTAAACCTGACAACCTACTTTCCTTGGGTACACTAGACAAGACAGTTCTTGTTTTGCCTTTAAAAACTTTTTTTTAAAGAATATTCTTGGCATGGGTACTTGGAAATAGTGGTGGTGGTTTATTTGCTAAGTTATGTCTGACTCTTGCAACCCCATGGACTGTAGCCTGCCAGGTTCCTCTCTGTCCATGGGATTCTCCAGGCAAGAGTACTGGAGTGGGCTGCCATTTCAGTGGGTAATGATTCACAACTGAGAGACGACGTGAGGAGTGGGAGACGACGTGAACTGGGAGACCATAAAGGCGCCATGCTGGGAAGATAGTAAAACCACTTCTTTCAGTCATACTTAGATACAGATAGATCTTGTATCTATTAAATCCATATATATTTAAGATACAACTAGATTACTATACAAAGAATATGTAAATATAGTTTATTATGCACAACTAGAAATGAAATGTGAATCGCCAGTGCTGTGGGTTCAAAACAGCATGTTTGGACCACTGAAAAGCAACATCTTATAGGAATTAAAAGTCGCTCAGTTTTTCCACACAGACAGTAGCTGATATATTGCTTTGTCATTCTTCATATCATGTATTCAGAAACAAACACTGAATACTGCGTTAGGAACACTGAGAGAGAACCTGCTAACATATGTGCATTATAGTTTCAGTGATATGTTTGTGATAAATGAAAATCATTTTGAAGAAATGAGTTTAAATAATATTTTGTAAAATTTCAGAATCCTTTCTTCCTTTAATACATCCTCTACTTTTGCTCTGTCCATTTGCTCTTTAGTCCCATGATTTTCCTTGGGTAGATGGGTAGGCTGCATGGGCAATGGTCATGGATCTTATCTCAAAGAAGAGCTGTAAGAGAAGAAAACACACCGAGCTTTCTGCATCCAGGTGGTAATCCTGATTTTGTCGTTAACCAGCTCTGGGATGCTGATGGAACTGAAGTTCTTCACCTTGCTCCTGTCTGTAAATTTGAAAATAAGAGAAACGAGACTAGAGAATTTGTAGGGCTCCTTCCAGCTCCAGTTCCCACCAGCTTTTCTCTTCTAAACTGAACAATCTCCAGCACAAGGCCACTCTGGTACGTCACCATCCCTGGACTCTATTTTGGTGCTTTTCGGTCTGATGACAAAAGACGGCTGGCAGACAACACATCAGTGATGTAACTCAAAGCAGATAATGAAGCTGGCTGGCTCCATGAATGGACAGGAGGCGACTGGAAAGGAAAAGTTTACCTCTTTCACATGCCCCTAAGACAAAGATGTGTCAGACTGTGAAGGAGGTCAACTCACTGAACCAGAAGGAACTGATTATGTGTGGAGCAAATGCTCAAAAGTTGTAGCTCTCAATAACCATATCTGCACACACATATATTCGTTTTTCCATGCTAGTTATCAGTTATTCAGGATGGAAGTCCTGTTAAATTATACTGATTTCTAGTTACTGGCTTAGTAATAAGAATTTACCTAGGGTCATAATGCACTGATAAAGATGGGAGTACAGAAGACATTTACCACAGTTACCTTTAATTAAAGTAACTTCATAATTTTTAAAGTACTTTCACATACCTTCTGTGTTTTGTGTTTTCATTACAATTATGAAAGGCAGTGAGGACAGCCAATACATCTCCAGGTTACAGTGAAAGAAGCTGAGACTCAGAAAAATGAGGGAGCAGCTTTTGCGTCAAAAGGTCAGATGTTTGTAGATAATGAGGCTGAGGTCAGGTCCAGCTACCCTTCCTGCTAGTCCAGTGCTCTATGCAAACTGCCACCTCGTCACCTTACAATGCATGATGCTAATTACAGAGACCATGTGGACGGTTCCCCATCTTACATCACCACCATCTGAAAAACTTATTATTGCGATGCTCTGACTCAGACCTCTTTCAGTTCAGTTCAGTTCAGTCGCTTAGTCGTGTCCGACTCTTTGTGACCCCATGAATGACTTTAAAAAGCGGACTTCTAGCCTCTGGGATGTGAAAATGGTAACGGATAATGAGAGGGCTGTAAAAACACACTGACAGCACTGAAGAGAAAATTATTTTCACAACTACCTAGTGATGGAAAGGGTTACTTACATGCCCAGGCACACCCATAGAGCAACCACAGTCAGCCTGTCTTTTGACTATCTGCTTTTAGAACATGATTAAGCCTGCTTAAAGTTTTTGTTCTTTTAAGAGGATCATTAGAGGTATTCAAAAAGTTTATCCACAATATTGTTTGAATTTAAATGTACCAGAATTTTTTTGTGTTCCCAACATATCAGAACAATTCTAAAGTGCTAATCAATTATTAGTCATCCATTTTTTTCCCAACATTTCTGTTTTTTTCTAAAGGGAAATTCTCTTTCCTGGTTTCTAAAGTAACCTGACAAATAGAATTTTTAAAATAATGGATTATACCAAAATTAAAATGTTTCTTTTCTTTCAGAATTTAAGCCCAAACCCTAATCTAAAATTTTTACATTTAAACTATATAAGGTTACCTTTTCCATTTAGGTAACTTTGCCTTTTTCCATTGAAATAAATACCTTGGCTGTATGTACATACTGCTGAGGGCCTTACTTATGGATAAGCAAGGGCCTTGCATGAGGATCAATTCAGTTCAGTTCAGTTGCTCAGTTGTGTCTGACTCTTTGAGACCCCATGGACTGCAGCACGGCAAGCCTCCCTGTCCATCACCAACTCCCAGAGTTTACTCAAACTCATGTCCATTGAGTCGGTGATGCCATCCAACCATCTCATCCTCTCTGTCGTCCCCTTCTCCTCCTGCCCTCAATCTTTCCCAGCATCAGGGTCTTTTCAGAAGAGTCAGGATAAGACCAACCTTATCACAGCAAGGAATGAGTTCAGAAAAGTATTAACATATGAAAGTATCTAACCATTTTATACAAAAGATCTTTAATTTGTACAGGTGTGGCATTTTTGGAATAATCGTTCCACAGACGATAGGAATGTCACTTCAAACTCCTGATCGGAGAATCTGCTTACGGACGCACGGGCATTGTTTCTGATTTGGAGCCTCTGTTCTGCAGACATGGAAAGAATATGGGCCATAGTCTCAGCATAGCCCTCTTCACTTTCAGCCAGGAACCCAGTCCTCTCGCCGTGGTGAGGAACGACGATGTCGAGCTTTGGGCCCCCCGAATCGTGTGCGAGGACAATCGTGCCGGCTGCCATACACTCAACAATTCCTGAGGAACAGAAATCACGTCTTTTAAGTCTCTGAATGTGCTCATAAGAACAGGGACGAGCAGAACCCTTTACAAATTTCAAAAGACTCGAGCAATTTAAGTAAATGTCTGTGTATTTCCAAATTTACTCATTTAACTTCTCTGGTGCAAAATAAAATGTAAGTTTTTCAGTTTTCAAGGCTGCACAATAATGCTGCTTTGTTCTTTATTAAAACAGACAAGTAGATATAAGAACTGTCTTTAAAAAAAAACTGCAGATAATAAAGAAGACTGGAGAATTTTATTAGAGATGTGTATAAGAGACAGAGAGTACTGAGTGGAGTTCTCTGTGCTATATGGTAGGTTCTCATTAGTTATCTGTATTTTACATACAGTGGTGTGGAAAGCAACTTTTTCATTGTACCCATTGACAGATTTAGCAGACACACTTTCACTTATTTAATCATATCATAGTTCTGGAGTCTAGGGTACATTTGTATAATTAAATACACAGATATTCTGAAGGCACTGATAATCACACTGGCCCCTATCTCATAATTTTGTCTAGAATATGACTTTGGAAATTATCCTGGAAATTATTAAAGCATGAAGCTCTGCAGTATGTTACAGGTCTGAANATTATAGCACTAGGAGAAAAAAAGGAAAAAAGTAAGCCATCTTAGTGACACATTAGAAGTAAGGCTGGTGTTTATGTTACTGCTTGGATTTCTGGCAAATTAGACAGAATTGTGCACCCAAAAGCAGCGCTGAACTACATCAAAGTTTTGGTTAGTCTCTGCCAATGATATAGCTGAGGATATAAACCTGGCCTGCCTTTCTTACCCGTTTCTAGAGAGAACTAAGCCCTTCAGTAAATGATTGAGGTGACTGCTTTCTTACTTCAAAGGAGGGTACAGAGCTTCTATCATCCCAGCCACACGGGAGAGAGATGGAACCACCACAGCTCTCTTCAACACTGGTGAATCTCTACAGAACAGAATCTTCTGCTAATGCTTTGATCTGAACTCTTATTTGGAAAATATGAATTACACCATTCTCTATTTAAGGCTGGGTACCATTCCTCTGTACTTAGACAAAGTCTCAGAGACTCTGACCTAATCAGTTTTACTCTTTTCAGAAACTTCCACTTCTCCCTCTCTACTGGCCCTTTCTATCAGCACTTAAGCTAGTTCAAACTCATGAAAGCAGTCCCCTGAGAGTGAGTGCACATACACCCACCCCTCTCTCCCGGTCACACATCCTCCCCTGGCACTGTCTCTCCTTCCGTCTCTCTTTTGCAGACAGCTCGGGGCCAGCGTGGTCTGAGCTCAACAGCTCCGCTGGCTCACCTGCACTCGGCTCGCTCACCGCCCCCGGCCCTGTGCCCCCTGCTCCACTGACACCGCTCTCACCATGGTGAAGCCCACCATGTCTTCATCTCGCCCAGCATCTCCGCAGCACTGAGCCCTGCGCTGCTCTGCTTCTGCCCTCAACCCTCCCCTCCCGTGGTTTCCACGGCTGCTCTGCCTGGCACTCCCCTCTTCTCCTGCGCTGGCCGCTCTTCTGCCAACTTGTGACCTGTCGCTGTTACACTCTGGGCAGCCTTGCGCTCTCCAGACCCTCCCATGCCATCCCGGCGACGGCCACAGGGCTGCGGTCACTCACTGCACAGCTCCTCACTCTGCGCTCCCAGGTCAGGCCCCTCTCCTTCCTTCAGACTCACAGGATACAGGTGCCGCGCACACACTCACACGGCCCACAGCCAACTCCCACTCCACGCGCTCGAACTCAGCGCCTCACCGGCCTCTGCTCTCTGCTGCCTCTCTGGGTGAAAGTCTCCAACCGTCACACGGCTGTCCAAACCCAACACCTGAGGCCACTCCAGTAACAGCATCAGATAATGAAGAAAAGAACCATCAGAAGCAACAGAAGAATCAAAAGCGATTGGGAAGAGCCCACCTGGGACAGGGGTTCTCGGCTCCTGGGACTCCACAGAATCACCTGAGGGGCTTGACCAAATCTCCGCCTGCACCCACCCAGGGATCCTGACGTGGCCCCTGGGTGGGGGCCAGGATGAGGCCCAGGGGTCTGAACCAGCACACAGACAGGGCGAAGTGTGGAGAGAAATGTGGGAGTTAAGAGCAGGCGCGGTCTGGATTAGAATCTGCCCTCTTCTCTTAGTGTGGGACTGGGCAAGTTCTAAACCCTCTCTGTGTCGTTGATGAGATGGAAATAACCATAATACCAACTGAGTAAAGTTCTAGAGAGGATTAAATCAGATAATACTTGTAAGACCTTGAAAGTAACCACCAAACAGTGAGTGGTCAAAAAATATTATCATTGGTTAAATGTTTTGTGTTAGGTCACTCAGTCATGTCTGACTCTTTGTAACTCCATGGACTGTAGTCCACCAGGCTCCTCTGTCCAAGGAATTCTCCGGGCAAGAATACTGGAGTGGGTTGCCATGCCCTTCTCCAGGAGATCTTTCTGACCCAGGGATCAAACCCAGTTCTCCTGCACTGTGGGCAGATTCTTTAACGTCTGAGCCACCAGGGAATATGTTTTACAGCGTCTCAAATGAGGAAAACAAACTTGGTGGACTCCGGGAAGAGACGAAGGACTGGATGAAATCAGAGTACTATTATTTTTTCAAAACTACCGAAAATGTGTTATCTCATCGCACCACCACAAACTGTTCACAGCACAAACTCACCAATCCCAAAGTGCTCGTTCCACATGGTATGCAGGCCCACTGTTGCTTCAGACAAGTAATTCTTTAACTCATCAAACGGAATGTTTATTTTAAATTCCACATCTTCCTGAACTCCAAGGTCCTCAGCAAGCCTTCTCAGTTGGTTTACCCTGAGTTCATCATCTTGGTTACGACAGCCTCCAATGAGCACAAGTTTAAGTGGAGGAAGAGATTCACTCTCCTTCTTATTCAACAATTTAGCAAAGGCTCTGATCTGTAAAGGATGGTTCTTTTCAGGCCTGAACTGGCCAATCGAAACCACTAAGTGTTCTGAAGTTGCCTTCTCTTCATGTAAGGGAAGATCCAAGAATGTTTGCACATCACAAGGTGGATAAACAATATTAGTGCAGTGCCCAACCTTCCACAGCGAGAGAATATGATTCAGTGTCCAAGAAGAATTGACCATGACGATGTCACTACAAGAACCAACAAGCCCATACATAAAAGCAAATAAATAGTAGTAGATGAGCTTCACTTTGCTGAGAAAAGGATTCCTGGTAATGAAGGCTGCGTTGTTAAATCCCACATTCTGATTCTTCACGATGGAGAGCATGTCAGTGCTGATGGTGGGGTAATGAACGTAGCTTCCAACTCGGCAACCACCTACATACTTAAACAGAGGAAGCGTGAAAGCGTAGCCCATTGAATCGATGTAAACATCGGGAACACACTGCATTAGAGCTTCCCAGCCCAGAAAAATGGATCCCAGACTTTGGCCCAGCAGTGTGAAATGAGGATAGAGTGAATCTTCCACAAGGTAGCGCTTCCTTAAGAAAACAAACTTCACTGGGTGAGTTAACCTGATGTTAAATCTTCTGAACGCGCCTTCCAGTATCTGTTGGCCACTGACGTTGGCATCGCCAGTATAAACAACATAAAGTGCTTCTGGATACCTAAAATAAGGTAAGAATTTCCGTAGGTTAGGTGAAAACAGCAAAGCATTGTAGATCATCATTTTTCTCATGATCATAAAGAACCTTATTTTCAGACTAAAAAAAAATGTTTTCCACTGATTTTATGACTCCACCCTACCTGGGTCTTTCACTGCCCTACAACTAAACTGTTAGTCTTCCAGAGGAAACTTCTGGTTCTTTGCTATTCCCTCTACTAAGAGTTCTGCATATAGCAGACATCAACAAAATAGCTGATTTATAAATGTAGCATTTTCATTCTTAAGAAATGTTCAAAATATTATTTTGACAACTTTCTCAGTATTAAAATGGTGATTTAGTCTGTGCTCAGTCATGTTCAACTCTTTGCGACTCCAAGGACTATAGCCTGCCAGGCTCCCCTGTCCATGAATTTTTCCAAGCAAGAATACTGGAGTGGGTTGCCATTTCCTTCTCCAAGGGATCTTCCTGAACTAGGAATCAAACCCACATCTCCTGCATTGTCAAGAGGATTCTTTACCATTGAGCCAGTAGTGAAATATTAATAAAATATTCATAAACAAGAGTTAACATTCACGAAAGGTAGTTAACATTCACTAAAACCATCTTTGAGGAGGGCATGGCAACCCACTCCAGTATTCTTGCCTAGGGAATCACCATTGACAGAGGAGCCTACAGTTCATGAGGCTGCAAAGTCAGACATGACTGAGTGACTAGGCACAGCACAAAGGTATCTTTAGATGGGATCATAAATGCTAAAGCATTACTCAGGGATTTTTTTTCATGTGTCTCATCATTTATTTAAACTTTTTATTTTATACTTAGGTATAGCTAATTAACAATGTTGGGAGTTTCAAATGAACAGTGAAGGGACTCAGCCATACAAACGCATGTATCCATTCTCCCCCAAACTCTGCTCCCATCCAGGCTGCCATGTAACATTTACTCAGGGTTTTAATCTGAGAAATGCACAAAGGTTTTAAAATCTGGGCCTTGAGCGTGCATCACAATTATATATAATGAAAATATAAAAAAATACCTTCTTGTGATTTTAACACTTTGGCCGCACTCTGGTTGGGTTTACAATTATTCTCTGAGTCATACAGAGAATGGGGAGACTGATTGAAAATCCAGTGTCCTGGATCTTGTGTCGAGTCAGGAAAGATCTGTAGGAATCAACTAAGGAGAAACAGGTTGTTTTGGGAAAAAAAGGAACACTAGATGAAAAGGCAAGGAATCTTATAAAGGTATGTGCCCCGAGTTCAGTAGGCTGGAGCAAAGTATGTGTGAGGGGGTGGGGGGGATGAGACACAAAAAGTGGCAAGAGAAAGATGCAGAATTATCTTCCATGTCGTACTCATTATTTGGAGTTTTTTGTTTGTTTGCTAGTGAGCTGGAGGAGTAGTAGGGGCCGCTGGGGAGTACGTGTACACATCTCACGCCACTTGACCACTGCTCTCATGAGTCCAGTAATCCAGAGACAAGGCTAATGCACACTGTCCCGAGAAGGAAAGAAGAGCATGGGCCAGAGGAGGAAAGGCTTCAAGGAAGTGGGAATTAATACAGGATTTAAGAAAATTCTCTGCATTTAGGGATTTATGGGAGATGGCAGAGGACACACAGAAATAGTGGCGAGAAGCCAAGCTGGGGCTTAGAGTGGAGAAACAGAGACCTGAGGGCATTACTCATGAGGACCTTGAAATTGTATGAAGGGCGTGTGCCAGGAAGTAAGGTCACCATGGAGAGAGAACAGTCTTCCTTATATGATAAAACAAAAATGGAACCTGTGTTTTGCTCTGCTTTTTCTTGTGGGACTGGAATGGGGAGAAGGAAGCCTGAAACATTAAAAGATGTGTAAAACCAAATTCTTTCTATTAAATAACATGGTACCTTACTTAAGACTATCCAACTGGTAATGATATGAAAAACAGAATCAAATAGATGCTTTCATAGATAATATTTGCTGTGTATCACCACTGACTAAAGGTATTCAGATTTAAAGTATTAAACGCTTCATAGTATTTGGTCAATTTCGGTTTATTATTCAATCTCCTCCACATACTCTCCCAAGGTGACCAGTTATCCCCACTAAATTACGCCATAAAAGGGCAGATACTTTGTTTCTTTATCATATCAATGGTAAAGATAAAATTCAATGGGGTATTAAAAAAAAAGATTTATCTATTCATTTATTTTTGATTCCACTGGGTCTTAGCTGCTGCGCACGGGCTTCCTCTCGTTGTGGCTAGTGGGGGGCGCTATCTTTCCCTGTGGTGAGCGGGCTTCTTATAGCAGTGGCTTCTCTTGCTGCACAAGACAGGCTGCAGGCACGTGGGCTTCAGTACTTGTGGCGTGGAGGCTCCAGAGCACTGGCTCAGTAAGCTGCGGCACACAGGGCTTAGTTCACACAGCACGGGAGAACTTCCCAGACCACGGGTTGAACCTGTGACCCCTGCACTGGCAGGCAGATTCTCCACCTCTAGGCCACCAGGGAAGCCCTTCAATAGGATCTTAGAAGAGAGGTCGGCATATGAAAGAAGTGTTTCCTTGCTAAAGAACAGTTTAAAAAGAGGAATCCCTGGCTAGGAATACGGTACCAGAAAAGACACATATTGGGTAATGATTTTTCAAAAACAGTAATAATATACCAAATTAGCTAAGGAAGATGCATACCTACTTTTTCTGTAGAGCCCTTAAGGCACACCATAACACTCTTTCTCCTCCGCCGCCAGCATTGCAGTATGGATGGAAAAACGCAATCACCGTTTGATTTTTCCCAGTTGTGCTAGACGACGTTGACTTTTTCTTTCTCTGTAGCAGCAGTCGGGTTCCCCAAAGGACAATAAGTAAACATACACACAAAGTTCCACATACAAATAGCCCGAGGAAGAATAATGAATAAAACAACCTGAAACGAGAGGGGAATGGTGAAAATGGATATTATGGCATTAAAAAATGGTCCTGATGAACCTATGTGAAGGGCAGCAATAGAGACAAAGACATACAGAACAGACTTGTGGACACAGCACGGGAAGGAGAGGGTGGGACGAATTGAGAGAGCACTGAAACATATATTGGAGACAGAAATGGCAACCCACTCCAGTGTTCTTGCCTGGAGAATCCCAGGGACGGGGGAGCCTGGTGGGCTGCCTTCTATGGGGTCACACAGCATTAGATACGACTGATGTGACTGAGCAGCAGCAGCGAAATATATATGTTACCTATGTAAAATAGACAGCCAGTGGGAATTTGATGTATGATGCAGGGAGCTCAACCTGGTGTTCTGTGACAACCTAGGAGGTGCGATGGGGTGGGAAGTGGAAGGGAGGTTCAAGCGAGAGGGGTCATATGTATTCAGATGGCTGATTCACGTATGGCAGAAACCAATACAACACTGTAAAGCAACTATCCTTCAATTAAAAATAAATAAATCAAAAGAATAGGAAAAAATGAGAGGCTACAAATTGAAGTCTAGTTTCACATAGCTGTTTTATATATTAGTAGCAAAGAAAGAAAATTTTATAGCTTATGAGTCTAATAAAATACTCAGCTATTAAAATTCTAATACTACAGAATATCTAATGTCAAAAGTGCAAGTCCCCTTTAATTCCACAGCATGTTGGCAAGTCAATGTACTTTTTCTTTTTAATCAGCAGTAAAAATCAATGTTGATCCACCTTTCTCCTAATTCAGTATATTTGTTAAAGGATTAAAATAAATTTAATTATTAACCTAAACAAGATATGATTGGGAATGGCATCTGACCCCAAGATGACAACATGTAATCCAAAGAAATATGGCTTCCAAATGGTGAATATTCCACAGTTCAAAGTTTGGTGAGATACTAAATCATTTTTCTTCTCACTTCACGTCAAGTAGAATAAGTTTTGAGGGAAGAGGAAATTTAAATGTCTCCAATTCTATTCTGAGTGCTATGTCTGATCTGTTTACATGACCCTGAAACCACTGCTTCCCTAAATGTTTCTGAACCTGTTACTTATTATTTTTGTTTGTTTGTTTTCTTAACTGCCATGCAGCTTGGGGATCCCTGAACACTTCCAGAAAGTGAAGTGCGGAGTCCTAACCACTGGATTGCCATGGATGTCCCAGTCACTTGTTTTCTTCGAAGCAAAAGTCAATTCCTTCATTTTCCAGAAAATATCTACTAAATACCGAGTCAAAGGAATCATGGTTTGTCTGTCAGTTGTTCTTCCAAATAACTGTGTCCTCTAAGAAGTATGTCTACTTCACTTTGCAACGCAGACAGTCATACAAGAGATTTTCCTTAAGACAATTATTTTACTCTGGTATGGAGAAGTGCTTAATGTGTGCAATCCATTTTGTCATATAGAACATTAGAAAGGTATGTACTCAAGGGTTTAGATTGAACAAAATCAATACTTTCTACTGCTTCATCAAGGACATTTTAAAGAAAAACTGGCTTTATCAAGTGCATGGAGATGAAAAACACAATGACTACTAGTACAGTTTGCGAACACTGCCTTGATTTGTGCTAAGCAGTGGTTTTATCCACCAAGACTTGCACTATCAGTGCAAATGTCAACCAAACAAAAAATATGTCTTCTAAACATTATATCTTAACATATAAAAATAATTTTTACTCAGAGGAGTCGCTGAAAGGGTCTTAGGGACTCTCAGGTGCCCACGAGCCACAATGAACCACAATTTAAGAACCACTGCTGGGAAGAATGGACAAAAATTTGACAGAAGTGGTAAGACTGGCCACAACGTTTGGAATATATCAGTTCATGAAAGCAATATTATCTTAACTAGTTAGCTTTCCTTTCCCAGGACAAGACAAGAAGCTGTTTAGTTTAAAATGTTGCTGACTCAGAATCCAAAGATTTCCATGACGTTTTCTTCAAATGACTTAAGTGGGAAAATAAATGTGATAGGATTTTCAAACCGAACTATTCAACTTACAATCAGAAAAGAATCATATTAACCACTAAAGTTAACCCAGTTCTTTTGTTTTCAACCTGTTAGTTTCAAAGACACACATATAGGTTCTATTAAGAAATTTATCAAACATCCTACCGTACTTGTACATCAAAACTACCCACTTAGAATTTGTTTAAATATAACTAAAATGTGTCATTAAATATTTATTCATATTCAAGCACAAGACTTTAAAAAGTGTAATCAACAATGAGTCATTCCATTCAGCAAATTTTTATTTAGTTATTATCATGTGCAAAGCAGGGAGTTAAGCATATTTCAAATAGCAGAGAAGAATATGAAGGCTCTGAAAATAGACTTTCTTGTTGGAATATTTTAAATAATCATTACAGAATTTGAAGTAGGGGGGACAAAAGTGAAAAAGAAATAATACCTTAATTCTGGAGAGAATACATATACACTGCTATTCATGATGCTATCATATTAATGATAAATTTTCAACCTGAACAGAAATACACAGGCGTTAACAGACCTGTGTAGGTGGAATATACTAGGTCTTCTGTTTTATTAGTGTAAGTCGACACATACAAAATACAGTAGTATTACAACAACAAACGTGGGGAAAAGGCCTGGGAGTTTTTCACCAAAATGTTATCAATAGTTATCTCTGGATTGTAGCATTTCTGAAGACTTATTTTTTGCACATCTATTTCCTAACTTTTCTACCAAAAAAATCCCACAGTATATTATCTGTACAATAAAGACAAAAAGGTAGCTTCCCTGGTGGCTCAGACAGTAAAGAATCCGCCTGCAATGCGGAAGACCTGGGTAGGATCCATGTGTTGGGAAGATCCCCTGGCATGGCAACCCACTCCGGTATTCTTGCCTGGAGGATCCCCAAGGACAAACGAGGCTGGCGGGCTCGCAAGAGTCGGAGACGACTGAGCAACTAAGCACAGCACACAGAAAATATCTTATATAACTACACTTCCATCAATCAGAAAAGAAATGAGGAAAATCAAGACGAGGACGCGACATAAATTTGACATTAAAATGACATATGTTAACAATGATAGTTTCGATGAGTGAAAGAGGGCAAACTAAGACAACAGAAGATCCGGTTTCTTCACCAAAAAGAGCATGATAGAATGGAGAATGAATTCGTGGCTCAATCATAAAAGAAAATGAGGAATGAGTATGAATGATTTATAACAGACTAACTGGAGCGAACACAAGAGAAAGGAAAAGCTAAAGCAAAGAGGGAAAGCGAGCTCTCAGAGAGCANCATGATAGAATGGAGAATGAATTCGTGGCTCAATCATAAAAGAAAATGAGGAATGAGTATGAATGATTTATAACAGACTAACTGGAGCGAACACAAGAGAAAGGAAAAGCTAAAGCAAAGAGGGAAAGCGAGCTCTCAGAGAGCAGTGAGGCAGTGAAAGTAAACGCGGTAAACCGGGTCTTCAACTCAACCTTCTCGTGTATCCACAAGACCCCAAAGGGAATGCTCACTGGCCTTGAGAAAATAGCTTAAATTAATGACAAGGAAAGCCCTTGCCGGCACACATTAGTCGCACTGGGCAGACACGAAGCACTTCAGTACCGAAAACGCCTGAGAGCCCACACCACCCATTCCTCACCTCAATAACTCACACAAGCACCAGCCCTTTTCAGCAGCCGCCATCTTCCTCCGACCCTCGAACTCAGGAAGCGTTTCGTCGTTCCTCTTCTCTATTGGCTCCTGAGGAACCTTGCGGCACTCCGCCCGCCCACACGGGACAGACTGTGCNACTCGATGGACATGAGTTTGAGTAAGCTCTGGGAGTTGGTGATGAACAGGGAAGCCTGGTGTGCTGCAGCCCATGGGGTCACAAAGAGTCGGACACGACTGAGCAACTGAACTGAACTGAACTCCCTGCCATGAGAAAAAATTTAGTTCTTTTCAGGGATTTTGAATCACTGGCCTGGGGCAGCCTGGCTTAGAGGGCTAGACCAGAGGAGGAAGTGTGGTGCTTGCTTGTCTTGCTTTTGGCTTATCCTCCTCTACCACCCTTGAGGCCAGCAAGCACTCTCTCCCACACAGACCTGCAGAGCATCCACAGGTACACACGTGTACACATGCTCACGCATACATGCACACTTCAACTCTCCTCAAGCTCTGTGAATCTTCGTCAGTTGATAGTTTAAGGAGAACTACACTTCTGTGATATTAAGAAATAAATTAAACCTGTATTTCATCCAAAAAAAAGTCTCGAAGGACAAAGTGCCTGGTGCTGTTGAGCCCGTTTATTACTTCCTTCCTTAGGCACCTGGAATCTCTCAGAAAGCTAAAGAGGCAGTCGGCCATTCACAGGCGAGGCTTTAAGAATGTGGGAAGGGCATGCACTGCTGCAAGTTGCTGGTTGCAACCAGCAAGAGCTTGCTGATGGATACAGAGCCTGGCAGGTGGGTACTCTGGGGGAAAGTGCTGATGTGAAGTGATGCTGTATAGGAACACTTGTTTTATTCAAGTACGTGAGAAGGAGTTGCAGAAGGCATTCTGAGTCTGGGTTACTTACCCACCTGGGGCAAGGAGTATTCCTGCCCTCCAGGAGAGGGTCTTGAGTTGGAGGGACCCTGCAGAGATCACCTAGTCCAGAGGTTCTCATGCCCACAAGATACAGTGCTTCTTTTTTTATTGTGACAAATATTTTACAATTTCCCCCTTTACTATCCTCAGTTAAAATTGCCAGATAATAAGACACCCAATGTCCGAATGCTGTTATAATGCTGTACTCATGTTACAGTCCAGATTGCCCAGGAAAGAGAACCGGAGACGGCATTACGTGGTAGGCAGCACATGGGACACGCTCTCAGGATCAGCATGAGTGGGAGAGGGAAGGAAGCAGGGCTGGGGCGGGACAGAGGTTGGGCTGGGCTTGACCACCATCCCACAAATGGCCCAGCAGATCCCACAGGGAGCTCTGGAGCTGGCGCGATCCTGCATAACTGTGCCAAATCAGAGCCGTATTACCCGCCAGTGACCACTCAGTGGATGGAGGCAGCCCCGAGGAGGAGTCACGGGGCAGGACCTTGGCAGAGGCAGCCCTCTGGAGTGATGCGAGAGGGTGGTGGCGCTCAGCTCTGGGCTGTCAGCAGTCAACACTCCAGCAGCTGAGAGGGCCCCAGAGTGGGAACTGGCCCGGGACACACAGGGTCCAGCACAACCTGTAAGAGAAAGGAAAAAATAATAGGAAAGTAACTTATAATAAAAGCATATGAATTTTTGGTATGATAAAATTAAAGATATTCCATTCTATTATCTAGACACAACTCCTTTTATTTTCAAGTTAACTTCATCTTTTTACTTTCTTTTACTTTCAAAATATTTATTTGCAATATTTTAATAATTTCTTTATAAAATTAAAAATGATTTATAATTTCTTTATAGTAAATAAACATATATATATTTAAAATTTTTGATAAGGACCATTTTAAAAGTCTCTATTCAATTTGTCACAATATTGCTTCTGTTTTATGTTTTGGTTTTTTGGTTGAGAGGCATGTGGGATCTTAGCTCTCTGAAAAGTGAAGTGAAAGTGAAAGTTGCTCAGTTGTGTCTCTTTGTGACCCCATGGACTATACCGTCCATGAAATTTTCTAGGCCAGAATATTGGAGTGGGTAGCCTTTCCTTTCTCCAGGGGATCTTCCCAACCCAGGGATTGAACCCGGGTCTCCTGCATTGCAGATGGATTCTTTAACAGCTGAGCCACAAGGGAAGCCCAAGAATACTGGAGTGGGTAGGCTAACCCTTCTCCAGCGGATCTTCTGGACCCAGGAATTGAACCAGGGTCTCCTGCATTGCAGGTGGATTCTTTACCAACTGAGCTATCAGGGAAGCCCTCAACCAGGATGAAACCCACACTCCCTGCACTGGAAGGTGAAGTCTTAACCACTGGATCACCATGGAAGTCCCTAAATATATATTTTTTAAATGTAAAAGGTGCACCAGGGCTTCTCTGGTGGCTCAGTAGTAAAGAATCCACCTGCCAATTCAGGAGACATGGGCTCGATACCTCGTCTAAGAAGATCCCACATGCCCAGGAGCAAGTAAGCCCGTGCTCCACAGCTACTGAGCCTGTGCTCTAGAGCCTGGGAGATGCAACTGCTGAGCCCGTGAACTGCAAATACTGAAGCCCTCATGCCCCAGAGCCTGGGCTCTATGACAAGAGAAGCCACGACAACGAGAAGCCTGCATGTGGGGAGTGGCTCCCTCTCACCGCAGCTAGAGAAAAGCCCATCAGCAACGAAGATCCAACACAACCAAACGGATGAATAGATACAGTTATTTTAGAAACGCCCCCGGTCTTGGTTGTGGCAATGTGGGATCTAGTTCCCTGACCAGGGATCGAACTCAGTCCCCTGCATCAGGAGTACAGAGTTTTAGCAACTGGACTACCAGGGAAGTCCCTAGCCACAGCCATTTCTTACAAATTAATTTGGGCTTATGAGAAAGCAACACTCAGCTGAGTATTGTCAACACTTTTTTTTAATACTTGGCATTTTGAAAGAAGGACCAGGGAAGTATATTTGTATCTGTACTTGAATGCAGCAGTTACACAGGCAGACAAATACACTGTCACCAGAGATTTACTGAAAGGGTGATCAATTCTTGATAAAATTCCAGACAAGTATTTGCACACAATGGTACATTTTCAAAGAATTCAATGTGTATTAAATCTGAGAAAAAATACATTGTGTTTATATGTTAAATGGAGTAAGACCTTAGACTCAGATAATTTTTTAAAGGTTTTTGCTTATATAACTAGACATTCATATTTACTTAGGGAGGGATATGGGAAAAATTGTTGTCATGTGGACCATATCCTACACTTAGTAAGGTGCTGACTGCCTCTGGTTCCACCCATTAAATGCTAATGGTGCCTCCCAATCTGTGCAACAATCAAAAACACTCCCACAGATTTCCATATTACCCCATAGGTTCCCTTTCCTGAGAACCGAGCTGGTCAGTCCTCTGTTTCTAGCTTAAATCCGTCTGTTTTCTCTTCTCAAGGTTTTTTAAAGCAAGAGAGATGTGGCAACCTCTGGTCAGTCCCTATTTCAGCAAGGCTGTGCTGTGCTTAGTGGCTCAGTCATGTTGAACTCTTTGCAACCCCTTGGACTGTAGCCCGCCAGGCTCCTCTGTCCCTGGAGATTCTCCAGGCAAGAATACTGGAGTGGGTTGCCATGCCCTCCTCCAGGGGATCTTACCAACCTAGGGATCGAACCTAGGTCTCCTGCATTGCAGGTGGATTCTTTACCATCTGAGCCACCAGGGAAGCCCTATATCAGCAAAGCTGTCCAAATTAAAGAGCCCCCATGGCTACATGCACATGTGGTCAAGGTCAAAATCACACCAGGAATCCCATGGCCTTGAGTGCCAGCCTCCCAGGCTTTCCCACAAAGCTTGGGGATCTCTCCCTCAAGTGTTTGAGCTCCAAGCAAGTTGTCAAAGGTGCAATCTGGTTTCTTGATGGCTAGCATCCAGGGAGGGCTGTCTGCATCTTGAGCTCCCTTCACTTAGCCCACTGTGGCTGCTCCCCTGATTCTTGCTGTGGAAAAGCTGAACTTCAGGAGAAATAAATCTATTCTATTCGCTTAAATACAAGCAAAGGAAATGGCTGTTTTCCCCGTGTGATTGATTTGACCCTTATGGGTCAGATGCTGTATTCCTTTCCTCCTACATCAAATGTCCATCCTAGCAAAAACAGCGGACATAGCTTGCCTGAAGGAGTGTCAGGCCAAGCACCAAGGATATAGAATAGAGAGAAGGGAAGAGGTTTCTAGGCTGAAATTGGGGAAGGAGTACATTAAGGCTGTATATTGTCACCCTGTTTATTTAACTTATATGCCGAGTACATCATGTGAAATGCTGGGCTGGATGAAACACAAGCTGGAATCAAGATTGTTGGGAGAAAGAGCAAAAACCTCAGATATGCAGATGATACCACTTTAATGGCAGAAAGTGAAGAGGAATAAAGAGCCTCTTGAGGAAAGTGAGGAGGAAAGTAAGAGGAGACTGAAAAAAACTGGCTTAAAACTCAACATTCAAGAAACGAAGATCATGGCATCCGGTCCCATCACTGCATGGCAAATAGATGGGGAAACAATGGAAACAGTGACAGACTTTATTTTCTTGGGCTCCAAAATCACTGCTGATGGTGACTGCAGTCGTGAAATTAAAAGATGCTTGTTTCTTGGAAGAAAAACTATAACAAACATAGACATCATATTATAAAGCAGAGACATTACTTTACTGACAAAGGCCTGCNGGAAACAATGGAAACAGTGACAGACTTTATTTTCTTGGGCTCCAAAATCACTGCTGATGGTGACTGCAGTAGTGAAATTAAAAGATGCTTGTTTCTTGGAAGAAAAACTATAACAAACATAGACATCATATTATAAAGCAGAGACATTACTTTACTGACAAAGGCCTGCTTAGTCAAAGCTATGGTTTTTCCAGTAGTCGTGTATGGTTATGAGAGTTGGACCATAAAAAGAGGTGAGTGCTGAAGAACTGATGGTTTTGAACTATGTGTGGGGTTGGAGAAGACTGTTGAGAGTCCCTTGGAGAAAAAGGAGATCCAATGAGTCCATCCTAAAGGAAATCAGTCCTGAAACTCCAATACTTTGGTCACTTGATGTGAAAAAGTAACTCATTGGAAAAGTCCCTGATGCTAGGAAAGAGCGAAGGCAGGAGAAGAAGGGGACGACAGAGGATGAGATGGTTGGATGGCATCACTGACTTGATGGACATAAGTGGCACATGAATTTGAGCAGGCTCCTGGAGTTGGTGATGGACAGATGGCAGCCTGGTGTGCTGCAGTCCATGGAGTCGCAAAGAGACAACTGAGCACCTGAACTGAATTGTGAAATACAAGACAATAGCAATGGACAATTTGGAAATTGAAAAGGAAAGCCTCTGATGTGACTTATTTTGCACAGAATGTTTTATGCTAATTTGGATGTTAGGATTTAATCTTAAAGTGCTTACGCTGCAAAACTGCTGACACCCAAGATGGCTTGGGCTGCATAAGGAATTGCAAGACCCTGGAAATGACTGCCTGAGCCTCAGAGTAATTTGCATCCAGAAAAGTCCACGCAAGGAGATGGATTTATTTTATCTGTGCACCTGAATAACATACAGGCAAGTGTTAGTCCTTTGTTTATGAGTATTTTCCATTACCACTCCTCTCCTAACACATGGCAAACATTTCTTATTGTTCTGGTCTGTCCCCTCTTAGATGGGCTGCCACAAACAGCTGGCATGGATCTTTCTGTTTTTGCTGATGACTTTTCTGATGCACTGGGTTTCTCCTTGGGATTAAAGTGAAAATTTATTGATCTACTGAAAACATTAGTTCATTGTTGCTGAGATGGCTAAGAGTTTTTTTTTTTTTANCTCTAGGTTGTTACAGAGCCCCAGTTTGAGTTCCCTGAATCATACAACAAATTCCCATGGGCTATCTCTTTCACTATGGTAATGTGTATGTTTCCATGTTACAGGATGCATCTTATTTTGTAAAGTTGCTGATAAAATTTGCACAGGCAGGAAGCTAAAAATATTTTAGTGCAGGGAGACACGTGAAGACCAGTGATTCTAGATGGAGTAGGCAGGAGTTTGAAGGAGAATGCTAATAGAGTGAAGGCGGGAGGAAAAGGGGACNGGATGCATCTTATTTTGTAAAGTTGCTGATAAAATTTGCACAGGCAGGAAGCTAAAAATATTTTAGTGCAGGGAGACACGTGAAGACCAGTGATTCTAGATGGAGTAGGCAGGAGTTTGAAGGAGAATGCTAATAGAGTGAAGGCGGGAGGAAAAGGGGACGACAGAGGATGAGATGGCTGGATGGCATCACTGACTCGATGGACATGAGTCTGAGTAAACTGGGAGTTGATGATAGACAGGGAGGCCTGGCGTGCTTCAGTCCATGGGGTCGCAAAGAGTCGGACATGAATGAGCGACTGAACTGAACTGAATGGAGTTTGCCCTTGTGTCGTGATGAGGGGAACAAAAAACTCCACGACAGTCCAGGTACAGAGCACATTCCCAGCTCAGTTCAGTAGTAGTAGTCCAGCTCAGTTCAGTTCAGTTGCTCAGTCAGGTCTGATTCTTTGCAACCCCAAGGACTGCAGCATGCAGTCCAGCTCAGTATTTATTTAACATCTGATGTTTGTTCATCACCTTCTTACATCTGTGGGCAGATAAGATGTGAGGACCTTGCCTTCCAGGAGCTTACATGTTTCCTGGTGCTGAGTGTATGCTTGGCTAAGTACTGACTTAGCTGAAAGCAATTTCAGTGTTGGGAGCAGACTGGTTCCCCAGTAATACCTGCCAGGTCTGTGGTGTTGGCTTCAGTGATACTGGAACTCAGATAAGGGAGAGCCCCAGGCTGGGCGGACTTAAAGGATAAGAAGGATTAGATGGGGAGGGGGTGGACCAAGGACTCAGGTGTGAGGAAGGAGGAAGGTACCAGAAAGAGGATTTGGGATTTGATTCTCTAGGCTGGGAGCATGGCTCGTGTCCCTGCAGTTTCATTGGTCCCTTAGAATCTCTGGGAACGAGGGTGAATCCAACCATTCCCATCCCCAGAATTGCCCTCCCTCACCCCGCCCTGTTCCCCCTCCTCTCTGCCAAACTGGAAATGGTGTCATCAGGTCCCCTCTTGTGTCACCTGCTGTGATCTCTTGATGATGGAACCCGAGGGCCTCCTCTGCTGTTAATTCCACTCTGCTATTCATTTTGTCTGCTCCTTGCAACCCTGTAATCCCCGCCCCCACCTCTCAGCCTGCCCAGACTGTTTCTAAATCTCAAAATGTTTTAACCGTGTTAGTCCTTGGCTTCAAAACTGGTGTTCTCCACCGTCCACAGGACAAAGTCTAAACTTCCTACCTTTGCAGCCCAATCTGGCCATGCCTCCTTTTTCTGGCTATGTTCTAGGTCTGAGTGACCATTTAGGAGAAGGAAAATGATTTTACAGTAAAGTCTTTCAGATTTCCCATAGCTCATGGTGCTAACAGGATGGACTATTCAGAAGCACTTGGGACAGACGAGGCTGACAACTGTTCGTAGCTACAGCACAGAATCAGATCATGGTCCCATACCACCAAGGAAAAGTTCAAGTTCAACTATGAATAGTAACTCATATTTAAAAAAAATAACAGATAAATGACCTTTGGGGAGAATTTCCACCGAAAATGGTTAAAAAAAAAAAAAAAAAAACCTTTTAAAATCTGGTGCTCAAAGAGATAGATGGAAATCCATTTACAGTGCCCAGTAGAGGAAGTGTGAAGGGGTGGGCAGGCATATATGGCTCCTGACAGATCCTATCCAGAAACACAGAAGCCACAGGTAAGGAAGCAGGATTTGAGCGATCACAGACCCACCAGGCTCATCTGCACAGACTCCTGCGTGGCTTTGGGGCCCGAGGCCCTTGCTGGCCTTCCTTGTTGGCTCTCTGATTTAAATGGCATTTCTTGGAGGTCAAGTTAGATGCTTTTTCGAGCACATGGGAGGTAAGAAGCCAACCCAGACACAGCTGGGAATTGATTGCCTTGAGCATGTTTCAGAAATGGAAGCAAACAAGTAGTTTCTCAGAGGACTAAACGAGAGCAGAAGCAGAGGAAGAATCTCGGTCTGGAGTTCCTGGGGCAGCATGGTGGTTTTAACAGGGCAGGAGGGGTGATTGCAGGCAACCCATGAAGAGGCAGAGTCCTCAGTGACCTTGAGCCGATAGGGTTGTGTTTCCAAATGCCCTTATTGCGTGCAGGCCCCTGTTACCCCCTCTTCCTCCCAAGGACACATACAGCAGAGGGAGTGGATTAAGCCAGGACCCAGAATTTTACCAAACTGACTTGAATCTGTCCTCAGCGTGGACACTCCGCACGTACTTGTGTACTTGCTGCAGGAGGTGTTGCCAGGATTAGTGGCTGGTGGAGCTGTTCCTCCCATGGGGAATTAGGTCGCCTCCTTCCTGTCTCTGGGCAGGGGAGGGAGTGGGGGGNTGATACTGGGAGGGATTGGGGGCAGGAGGAGAAGGTGACGACAGAGGATGAAATGGCTGGATGGCATCACGGACTTGATGGACATGAGTCTGAGTGAAATCTGGAAGTTGGTGATAGATAGGGAGGCTTGGTGTGCTGCGATTCATGGGTTTCAAAGAATCGGACATGACTGAATGACTAAACTGAACTGATAGGTTTTGAGTTTTGTGTCATTGTCATTTGCTTCTAGAAATTTTTAATTTCTCTTTTAATTTCTTCAGTAACCTGTTGGTTATTTAGAAACATGCTGTTTAATCTCAGTGTGCTTATATTTCTTAACAATTTTTTTTCTTGTATTTGATATCTAGTCTCATAGCATTATGATTGGAAAAGATGCTTGATAGAATTTCAATTTTCTTAAATTTACTGAAGTATGATTTGTGACCCAAGATGTGGTCTATCCTGGAGAATGTTACATGTGCACTTGAGAAGAATGTGTATTTTTTCTGTATTTGGATGGAATGTTCTGAAGATATCAATGAGATCCATCTCATCTAATACATAACTGAAGACTTGTGTTTCCTTATTAATTTCTTGTTTTGTTGATCTGTCCATTGGTGTGAGTGGGGTGTTAAAATCTCCTCCTTTTATTGTGGTACTGTCAGTTTCTTCTTTTATATCTGTTAGTGTTTATCTCATGTATTGAGTTGCCCCATGTTGGGTGCATAGATACAACTCTTGGATTGATCTCTTGATCATTATGTAGCGTCCTTCCTCATCTCTTGTAATCTTTATTTTAAGATATATTTTGTTTGATACAAAGATTGCTACTCCAGGTTTCTTTTGCCTCCCATTTGCATGGAATATATTTTTCCATCCTCTCACTTCCAATCTATATATGTATTTAGGTCTGAAGTGGGTTTCTTGTAGATAGCTCTATATGGGTCTTGTTTTTGTATTCATTCAGTCAGCCTGTTTCTTTTGGTTTGAAAATATAATCAGTTTACATTTAAACTATTTACTGATATGTATGTTCTTATTGCCATTTTCTTAATTGTTTGGGGTTGATTTTGAAGATCTTTTCCCTTCTTTTGTATTTCTTGACTATATAAGTCTCTTTAACATGTGTTTTAAAGCTGGTTTGCTGGTACTGAATTCTCTTAACTTTTGCTTGTCTGAAAAGCTTTTGATTTTTCCATCAATTTTGAATGAGATGNTTAGAAAAGACCCTGATGCCTGTCTCTTATACACATCTAGATGTGTATAAGAGACAGCATAGTGGGAGGCCACCCAGATTACCCCACTGTCCTGTATGTCTTTCTCTTAATCCTCCTGAGGACCAGCGGGTAGCCTGAGACGCCTGAATTGTGTCTTAGTTCCCAGCTGTTCTGCCCCATATAAAATACGGATGAGCCCTGTTCCCGGTGAGTTCCTGCAGTCAGTTCGTCCAGAAACCAAGCCGTTGGTCCCAGGGAGAACAAAGCTGCAGGAAGCAGGGAATTCTCTTACACCTTCTTGAAAATGCAAGTCATGTGGCCTGGAAAATACTTTTCTCCTCTAGTGAGCTGCACCCCGGAGCTGTGGAAGAGGCAGCTGAAGTTATTCCAAGAAAGCGCTCTGAGTTTGGTAATAAAAGGAAGTGATATTTCGCCCCTGCCTCCGGGCTGGACTCCTGGGAGCACACGGGGCCAAGAGGAAACGCCTGGGTGTAGGGAGATCACTCCCGGCACTGGGCCGCCATACACGCAGCCCTGGGTGCGCGTGGGGCCGTGTGCAAAGATCCCCAGTGCCGAATGCAAAGTGATGAGTAAGAGGATGCCAGTTGGTTTGAGTGGGGTAGATCAACAAGAGCAAATATACATACAGCGGTGTGCAGCCTGCCCGAGTTCCCAGAGGCTTGGCTGGCAGCCGCTGCTGGGCTGGCCCAGGGGCAGAGGGGAACCTGCCCGACTTGACACAGCAGGTGCCTCCCCTCTGCTGGTTAGGAGGATGCTTTTGGAGCATTTTCTTGTGACATAATCAGATAGCCCGGAGAAGGTGAACTGCGAGGTAAAGGCGTGAACGCGGCGATGGAGAGACCTGGGGACCAGACCCCCGGGAACCCTGAGCCATCCTCCCTGGCGACTCTGGGTGACCCACAGGTGACCCTGCTGTCTGTCCACAAATGGTGGTCCTTCAAGAGGAGCCCTGGGACCGGGGGCTCCAGCAGGCTGGTGATTTCAGAGGAGGAATGCCTTCCCCCATCAGAGGAAGGAGAATTTTCACAGGTTTTGAATGGATCGGAAGAGATCAGTTCCAAGCAGGTGAGTGGTGTTGCAGAAGGGCTGATAGGCCAGGAGGGCTTCTTATAAAAGTTGCAAGTTATAGATGGAGATTTCCTGCTTGTCTTCCATCAGAGGGGCCGGTAGAGTGGCTCTGGGGTACGGAGTGAGCCAGGACCCCAGGGCAACTTTCCAGAGAGTAAGTCCATGGTGGATAAATCTTAGGTTTTGTTGCTCCTTACTTTCAGGATTTTTTTTTTTTAAGCCTCTGTGGTGAACAAGTTTCTCAAAATGCAAATCAGACAGAAATGGATCTTCTCCCTCTTTTTATTTATTTTTAACATGTGTACCTTCTTGTGTTAATCTTCACATTTCAACTAAATAAGCATTTTGAAAATGTGCCTGCCAAGTGAACCTGCTCTTAAACAAATGGAAGGTTTGTTAGCCCAAACGTCAGGTCACGTTCAAAAGCAGGGCAGTGTGACTAATGTTTTGTAAAAATGGTGCTTTGGTGGTATTTCCAGGTGGTACAGGTGGTCTGTGTGGGGTTCTTTTCACTGCCATGAGTAGATGGGAAAAAAATACTACTACGTAGACATAAAAGGAAGGTTTCATATGTCTCTTGCTCCTTTAGGAGTTATCTTTGTTTCTTCGGGTGTTGTTTAAAAAGTCTGTAAAACTAAAGGAGATATTGTAAGTTGAGATTTTTGAAATGAAAGAGACTTGTGTACATTGAAGATTTATGAACTTCCATTTATGCACAGTCAACTTTCATACTTCTAGTTGAATGTTGTAAGACAGGAAAAAAATATATATATTTTTGTAAAATGCTTAAGAGCTTTTCTTTAAAGTGTTCAGACTATTACTTGACAAAATTCAACTTAGGTCTGAGGTATTTGAATGGGAAATAGTCTAATGACTTTTGATGGCCACTTCTAACCTCATGTGACTGGGCAAGCCACCAGGAGGGCCAGGCTGGAGGCCAGGGTGGAGTCTGTGGCTGCGAGAGTCAGGTGAGGGTCTGCACCCTTACTGGGCTGTGGGATCTGGCAGGTGAGCTTGGACTTCTCCAGCTCCAGATTCCTGGGATGAGAAGTCTTGCCTCCCTGGGTTGTGAAAGCACCTTGTCGAGGACTATATACATTCACAGTGGTATTGTCTCTACCAAAATGATCTTCGGTGGGATTCCTAACTCTGGAGATGTGTTTGGTGCACTTTGAACGTCTGGGGGAACTGTGTTGGCCAATTAATGTGTCTGAGCACAGTTGCAGCTTTTTTTTTTTTTTTTTCCCTGAAGCTCTGATTATAAAAGTTAACACCTGTTTATTATGCACAGCAAATTTAACATGAAGCAGCGGAATATAGAAAACTATAAAGACTTGAAAGCAGCTGTATGCTTCAGCCATTTTGCCACTACACATATGAACACATGTGAGTTGTGTATGTGTACAAAAGTATTACATACCTTATATTTTTTATACTTAATATTTTGTGGAAATACAGATATGTATATATATATAGACATGTATATTTGTTGTTTAGTCACTAAGTCATGCCTGACTCTTTTGTGACCCCTTGGACTCTAGCCCACCAGGCTCCTCTATCCATGGGGCATATTTATACATAATATAATTTGAATTAACTATCCCCAAATGGGAGAAATTTTTAGTAGGTGGTTTATGATGATTAAAAACCAAAGAAACATCAATTACAGTTGAGTTCTCGTTCGCTGTTAACAATGTATTGACTCAAAGTCTGTTATAAATCAAACTCTGGGTCTACTTGAGATAACTTATTCAGTATGTGGTGTACTGGAAGGGACTTGCACCTCCATGTCATCATCGTCCTCTTTTAACAGACAAAAAATCTGAGATCAAGAGGTTAGATAATCCGCCTGAAGGGTTGAATCCCAGGTCTGTCTGAGGACAGGCCCCTTGCTTTTTTGTTGGGACAGGGAAGTATTAACATGCAGGGTGAGATAGGGTTTGAAAACCCTATCTCCTGAGTATTGAAGAGTGCTAACAGAATGAACAAAAAGTTACCTTTCGGGCAGTGCATGGTTCACAAAAGATGCAGGTAGCTGCTCTGAAGAAAGCATTTCAAAATTGTGTTTGTAGTTAGTGGATTTGTGTACTTTTTACGTTTCTTGTAAAGTGTAGATAGAGTACGTTCCGTACAATGTAAAATGAAAAAGTGGTTGAGCAAGCCCTCAGTTTCTTCTGTGTTTTGCAAAGGCAGAACTGGTCAGAACTGAGCCTGGAGGGGCCACCCCTGCCTCCACTATGTCAGCGCCTCCTCTTGGTGGTGTGAGCAGACTGTGTGAGGTGAGGTTCTCGAGCGTGTACCCCGCTACAGGCGCACCCACCCCTCCAGGAGCATGTACACCAAGAAGGAGAAGGCGGTCTCGGCGCCCCGGCCTGGCTGTGCTAGCCCTGTGTCTGCAGGCCTCCCTGGGTCTTTGCCTCCTCTCAGGCCTGGGATAGTGGCCTGGAAAGGAACAGGCTCCTGCCTCTGAGAACCCCATTGAGGAGCTGTGGAAAGTACAGGCTCCTGGCCCTCATTCCAGTTGGAGGGTGGTGGGAATTCCCCTTTGCACTCAGAACTGCTTGGCCGCTGTGTTTCTCTTCATATCTGACAGTGTATTAGTTTATGGTGAGTGAACTCTTGACTGAACAAATACACGAACCAGAAGTAGATTTCTGTGGCAGGAGAAAGGAGTGATGTTGGAAACACTGAACTAGTTGACGACTGTGATGAAGTCTGTTGAATTTGTTACAATATTGCTTCAGTTTTATATCTTGGGTTTTTTGGTCACAAGTCATGTGAGATTTTAGCTCCCTGATTAGGGACTGAAGGTGCACGCCCCTCACTGGAAGGTGAAGCCTTAACCACAGGACCGCCAGGGAAGTCCCAACATATAGGATTCTGTGCTGGGTGAGAGGTGGTCAGGCTGGTTTTTTTGTTTTGTTTTGTTTTGTTTTGCTTGCATGAAACCAAGACGACCCAGCTGGCACAGGTGTATCCCAGCTAAATAAAGGGAAAAAAATTGATGAAGTGGGTGATCCAGTCACTTAAAGAAGTCACTAACAAATTATCAGGGAATCATTGATAGCAGGACTACAGCGGTACGCACTTTTCTAGGGAACTTGTCATTGTATTTTCTTAATTTTTTCCTAAAATTAGTACCTAAAGGATATAAACATCAATAACAAAGGATAAGAGTGTGGTTTTCTTCCTCTAGAAAAATAGGATATAGTATATGCTGTATGTTTTACAACTTTTCTCCCCTTTAATCTATCATGGATAGATTTCCATGGCAATACATGTAAATTCACCTTAAAAAAAACTGTATAAAATTCTTTTGGATGGACACTTTATGTAAACTGTTCTCTACAGAATAATATTTTGATGGTTGCCACATTTCAGTATGGAGTATAGAAATGGACATTTTCATTTGGCCACCTCATGGGAAGAGTTGACTCATTGGAAAAGACTCTGATGCTGGGAGGGATTGGGGGCAGGAGGAGAAGGGGACAACCGAGGATGAGATGGCTGGATGGCATCACGGACTCGATGGACGTGAGTCTGAGTGAACTCTGAGAGATGGTGATGAACAGGGAGGCCTGGCGTGCTGCAATTCATGGGGTCGCAAAGAGTCGGACACGACTGAGCGACTGAACTGAACTGAGCTGATGGGTCTATATGATGAAATTCCCAGAAGTACTGGGACAGGGGCACTTAATATTTTGACAAATAGTGCTTAATTCCTCCCAAAAAGGTTGTGTGTGTTTATTTTTCTACCACTAGTAGTTGAGAATTCTTTTTCCCAATTCTCTTTCTTACTGTATCGTCAAACTTAAAAATTTTTTTTCCAGCCTGTTTGGTGAAAAGTGACAGCTTATTTACTTTTGTGTTTTATTATTATTTTCCCCCTTCATTCTTTTTTCTCTCGGTTTTATTGAGACATAATTGATGTCTTAGTGCTGTGTATAAGTTTATGGTGTATAGCATAATGATTTGACTTGTATTGTGACATGAGCACCCTTAGTGACATCCATCATCTCTCTTTTTTTTTTTAAAGGGAAAAAATTTTTTTTCTTGTGATAAGAACTCAAGATTTACCCTCATAGTAACTTTTGTATGTACTATACAGTAGTGTTAGCCTTTGTTTTCTGTACATTGCATCCCTGGGACTTATCTTCTAACTAGTAATTTGCATCTTTTGACCACCTTCATCCAATTCCTCCTCCCTCCAGGTCCCTGCCTCTTGTAACCACAAAACTGACCTCTTTTTCTGAGTTTTTTTTCTTTTTGTTTTATATTCTGCATGTGAATGAGATCGTACAGTATTTGTCTCTCTCTGATTTAGAATAACGCTTTCAAGATCCATTCGCGTTGTCACAAATGGTGGGATTTCGTTTTTGCTGGCTAACTAGTTTTCCATCATGTATATATCCCACACTTACTATATCCATTCAGCTGCTGATGAACACTGAGGTTTTTTCCATGTCTGTCATTGTAAATAATGCTGCTGTGAACATGAGGGTGCACATAGTGGTTTTCATCTCCTTTAAGTAAATACCCAGGAGCGGAATTGCTGGATGAACAAAGCTAGTGGAGGTGATGGAATTCCAGCAGAGCTGTTTCAGATCCTGAAAGATGATGCTGTGAAAATGCTGCACTCAATATGCCAACAAATTTGCAAAACTCGGCAGTCGCCACAGGACTGGAAAAGGTCAGTTTTCATTCCAATCCCAAAGAAAGGCAATGCCAAAGAATGCTCAAACTACGGCACAATTGCACTCATCTCACACGCTAGTAAAGTAATGCTCAAAAGTCTCCAAGCCAGGCTTCAGCAATACATGAACCTTGAACTTCCAGATGTTTAAGCTGGTTTTAGAAAAGGCAGAGGAACCAGAGATCAAATTGCCAACATCCGCTGGATCATGGAAAAAGCAAGAGAGTTCCAGAAAAACATCTATTTCTGCTTTATTGACTATGCCAAAGCCTTTGACTGTGTGGATCACAATAAACCGTGGAAAATTCTGAAAGGGATGGGCATACCAGACCACCTGACCTGCNAAATTGCCAACATCTGTTGGATCATTGAAAAAGCAAGAGAGCTCCAGAAAAACATCTACTTCTGCTTTATTAATGAGGCCAAAGCCTTTGACTGTATGGATCACAATAAACCGTGGAAAATTCTTCAAGCGATGGGAATACCAGACCACCTGATCTGCCTCTTGGGAAACCTGTATGCAAGTCAGGAAGCAACAGTTAGAACTGGACATGGAAAAATAGACCAGTTCCAAATAGGAAAAGGAGTACGTCAAGGCTGTATATTGTCACCCTGCTTATTTAACTTATATGCAGGGTACATCATATGAAATGCTGGGATGGATGAAGCACAAGCTGGAATTAAGATTGCAGGGAAAAATATCAATAACCTCAGATTTGCAGGTGACACCACTCTTATGGCAGAAAGTGAAGAAGAACTAAAGAGCCTCTTGATGAAAGTGAAAGAGGAGAGTGAAACAGCTGGGTTAAACCCAACATTCAAAAAACTAAGATCATTGCATCCAGTCCAATCACTTCATGGCAAACAGGTGGGAAAATAATGGAAACAGTGACAGACTTTATTTTGGGGTTCTAAAATCACTACAGATGGTGACCACAGCCATGAAATTAAAAGACGCTTNGTTAAACCCAACATTCAAAAAACTAAGATCATTGCATCCAGTCCAATCACTTCATGGCAAACAGGTGGGAAAATAATGGAAACAGTGACAGACTTTATTTTGGGGTTCTAAAATCACTACAGATGGTGACCACAGCCATGAAATTAAAAGACGCTTGTTCCTTGGAAGGAAAGCTATGACCAACCTAGACAGCATATTAAAAAGCAGAAATATTACTTTTCCAACAAAGGTCAGTCTAGTCAAAGCTATGGTTTTTCCAGTAGTCATGTATGAATGTGAGAGTTGGACCATAAAGAAAGCTGAGCACCAAAGAACTGAAGCTTTTGAAATGTGGTGCTGGAGAAGACTCTTGAGAGTCACTTGGACTGCAAGGAGATTAAACCAGTCCATCCTAAAGGAAATNCATCTGTAGGGCAATGTGGGGACAGAAGTCATGCGTCCTCAGGGGCAGTTGTAGGTTAACCTCATTTCCAAAGATGTAAAATGCTTTCTCCCGATGCCTGTTTTAACCAAGTGCCTTCTTTCTTGTTTCCTCCTTTCGATAACAAGGAAATTGGCTTTCGTGCCTCCCTGGCCCAGAGGATCCCCAGCGCTCATCACTTGGACCACAAGGTGGAAATAAAGCAGTAGGTAGAACAGAAAAGATAAACCATAGCTCTGCCTGTGGGGCCCACCTGCCTGATTCTGTGCTAAATGTCCTGTCGCTCCCCTCAACCACCCCCCATCCCGCCGCCACCTCCTACAGCACCTTCAGCTGAATTAATCGCCTTTACCTCGTAATGTTAACCCTTTACAACAATACTGTCCTGTGGTACCGTCTGCTATGACAGAAATGCTGTATGTCTGCATTGCCCAGTATGAAATGCAGCCACTGTGACTCAGGAAATACGTTTTTAATTCGACTTCACTTTAATTTTAATTTAAAAAGCTACCTATGGCTGATGGCTAAAGATAGGATGGCACTTAACATGTGAATTTTGAAGAAAGGACAGTAGCGGCCATTGTCTGAGGATGGTCAGCCTCTTTGAGGCTGAACTCTCAGCTTTTTCTGGGCCTTGGTTGCCTCACCCGTAGGTTGGAGGTACCGCTTCGGCCACAGGCAGACCAGGGCTACGTCTAAACGTTCCTGGAGCATCCTTGCAGGGAGGTTTAGACCTTTGATGTCCCCTCAGATGGCCAATGTAGGAAGCGAGCACTGCTTTCACTGTAGCCCTGGGGGTCTGTCCCAGACACAGGGCAGAGGCAAGTCGCAAGCCGAGTCCTCGGGAGGGGACCAGCCTGGAAGCCGGGGGGCAGGCGGAGCCTGACATGTCCGTGTTGCTGCGTTGCTTTCCAGGTGGAAGAACTCCTTCCTGTGCAGCCTGGTGTTTGGCATCCCCGTCATGGGTTTAATGGTCTATATGTTGATACCCAGCCATGAGCCCCAGTCCTCGGTCCTGGACCACAACGTCGTCCCAGGACTGTCCATCCTGAATCTCGTCTTCTTTATCTTGTGCACCTTTGTCCAGGTGCGTGTCGGGCGCTGGCGGGAGGCACACCTGCGCAGCATGCCTGCGTGTGGCTACAGGTGCTGGCCGCTTAGCATGCTGTCCGTTGCTCCCAGTGCTTCTTCATTGCCTACTTCCCCGCCACCCAGCCCGTTGCTGATTTTTTCTATCTTATGGCTGACACTAAGGGCCGAACGTGGGGAAAGAGAAAGGACCTGGCTTCTTGGGCAGTTCACAGATGACCAGACTCCCCCGGAACAGCAGCCCTTTCGAGGCAAGGCTTGGTGACCCAGTGGAGTGCGTTTGCGTTTTTTCCGCTGAATTTGCCCTTAGAAGCAGCAGCTGGACTGCCCTGGAGCTCTTGCTGCTCTTCTATATCTTGTCTTGAATGACGAGATGTGGTCCCGGGGAATCATAATTTAAAAGGCACAGCCGTTGTGTTATGTCTACCTTGGGGACCACATTCAGGAACTAGCTGTGTTTCTGGTAGGAGAAGTGCCTTCCATTTATTGTGGAATATAAAATAAAACTCCTGACTTAACATTAGGCTTAATACTAGAATATTAGAATTAAGTCATATTAATTAGGGCTGTCTGGAGGCAAGTATTTGTAGGCTGAATTTGTTTTTTGTTTTTTCCCGATCTTGTCTGTATAGGGAAAATACATATTTACATGCATATATGTCTGTGTGTGTATGTATTCACTACTACAGACATAGGCCTTTTTTACAGCTGAAATAGACTTATACTAGACCCACTGATCTATACCTGGCTTTGTCACTCAACAACGTGCTGTGTACGTCTCTCCCATCAGCGGTCTCTTCAGGGACTGCACAGCACTGTGCCCAGTATGAATGCACCATGATCTCTTTCACTGTCTTCACCGTCTGTGGACATTTACATGGTTGAGTCCTCCGGGTCTTAAAGGTCTCCCGTGAGCATCCACTCCTGTGGCCAGAAGTCCTCTGAGTGAGGAAGTACCTTTCATACATGTCAGTTATGGAGGGCAAAGGGATGTCCGCGTCATGGGTGAGCCCGGAGTATTTGCAGACCCGGGGGGCCCCGTCACGACTGTCACTCTCCCCCACTGCCTTCCAGTTCCTCGGCGGCTGGTACTTCTACGTCCAGGCCTACAAGTCTCTGAGACACGGGATGGCCAACATGGACGTGCTCATCGTGCTGGCCACGAGCATCGCCTACGTCTACTCCCTCGTCATCCTGGTGGTGGCCGTGGCCGAGAAGGCCGAGAGGAGCCCCATGACCTTCTTTGACACGCCCCCCATGCTCTTCGTCTTCATCGCCCTGGGGCGGTGGCTGGAACACGTGGTGAAGGTAACTGCAGCCTCAGATTAAAGGCAGAGCTCTTTCCTCAGTAGCACAAACCTCAGTTCATCTGAACACCGTGGTTAGAATTACTCATGATACGCCGTCAAGGGCACGGCTCGAAGAAACGTGAAACCTACATATAATTAGGTGCCCCAGCCGCTAATCTCCAAACCAGTCGCTACTTCTAAAATCCCAGCTAATCTGGCTAATTATTAAAAGCCTTTGTTCAGGCGCCACGTGCAGTGGAAAGAACCCTGGCTTTCGGGTCAGAGGTCGCATCGTCTCTTGGTAAATAACCGAGTGTGTGTGTGGCTTCCTGGATTAGATATCCACATTCCCACCTCAGGGTCATGCCGTTCTTACCACCATTGTTCCAGATGTCAGTGTGTCCTATAAGAGAATGGAACTCGGGTCCTAAAAAAGTTAGAGTGAACCTAAAGGGAAACGGTCAGTGGGCAGATGGGTATTGTTTCTTCCACCTGAAATGTAATTCGCAGGACTTGGTGGCCCCGTACACTCAGGGTGGCGGCAGCACAGCTCTGTCCCCGGGCAGTGGGTGACACCATCCTGAAAGCCTGCAGACGTGCGGAGGGGCTGTGTCAAGGGGCCACCTTTCCTTGCAGGGTCTTCTCTAACACCAGCCTTGTGAGTGATGGCCTGGGTTTGCACAGGTCAGCTTACTCTCGCTCACACTTCCCACTCTGGTTGTTTCTTAGAGCAAAACGTCAGAAGCGCTTGCCAAACTCATGTCTCTGCAAGCCACGGAAGCCACCGTCGTGATCCTTGGTGAAGACAACGTGATCATCAGGTAACCATCCCTGTCAGAAGTCCTTGATCAATTTATATCAGCGTGTGTGCTGCACAGCACACACCCATGGCATACAGGACGTGACACATGACCTTTTGAGGGCCGGCGCAGCCACGACAGAACAGATCCTTCCTGTAAGCCCACTTCAGAAGGCAGAGCATTTACATACTAAGATGAGGTTCAAGGGAGTGTATGTGTGCTAGACGCCAAGTGAGAGGTGCAGGCAGTATGTCTGGAACTTAGAAGGAGAAGGCTAGTGGTGGTCAAACAGAGCTTCCCAGAAAGTGGTGCATGAGCTGGGTTTGCCTCACAAGATTTGGAAGATTTAGACAGGCTGAGAGATACGAGTTCAACTTGATACTGAGGTAGGGGTTCAACTAGCCCAAAAATGAAAATGGGAGAAGTGTCTTTCTTCTTTAGAAGGTTAACTACTAAGTCACTTCAGGCGTGTCCAACTCTTTGTGACCCTATGGACTCTAGCCCACCAAGCCCTTCTGTCCATGGGGTTCTCCAGGCAAGATTACTGGAGTGGGTTGCCATGCCCTCCTCCAGGGGATCTTCCCCGACCCAGGGATCAAACCAGGGATCGAACCTGTGTCTCTTACATCTGCATTAGTAGACAGGTTCTTTATCAGTAGCACCACCTGGGGAAGCCCTATGTATAAGATTGGCAGATATTAAAAACAATAATGATGATTGTCATTATTGCTGGGACTTATATAGCATTTACTATTTGCCAGCTTCTATACAACATGTTTGTGTTAAAGAGGGGGAAAAAAAGCCCATATGAGGAAGGAACTCCTAGTACGCTTACTGTACAGATGTGGACGCTGAGGTTCAGGGAGGCTAAGCAACTGGCCCAGGGTCACACAGGTCTTAAGTAGTGGAATTAGGACAGAACCTACACTGTTGGTTCAGAGCCCATGTTCTGTACAGTGCATATACTGGCTCTTGGGCTACCCTGGTGGCACAGTGGTAAAGAATCTGCTTGCCAATGCAGGAGATACAGGTTCGATCCCTGGGCCTGCAAGATCCCCTGGAGGAGGAAATGGCAAGCAGCTCCAGTATTCTTGCAAAATTCCTCGGATGGAGGAGCCTGGTGGGCTACAGTCCATGGGGTTACCAAGAGTCAGACATGACTGAGCGGCTAACACATACACAGACAAACTGACTCTTAAATCATATTTCATAACATGGGCGTTTTTACAGAATAAGGCTTCTGCATATCTCCGGTCAGCCTCATTTTAACAGTTATTTCTCAGCCTTCTTTGCATCCCGGAAACCGCTCTGGTCCCACCACTGTCCCCTTTAGCCTGTGGCCTCGCTTCTGGCTTTGGGGAGACGCAGCACTTCTTCTGCAGGCTGTCTCCAGCTCGTCTGGTTTCCTCGTCTTGCAGTCTCTCCGCCCCCTCCAGTCTTCCTTGTTCCTCCACCAGTTGCTGAAGTCGCTTTTGCCAGAGACATCAAATCATGTCCATGAACCAAATCCCACCATTTCTCTCATTTAATGCTCATGTCAGCCTCTCACCAGCATTTCCCCTCCTTTTCTGTCCCTTTAAAACTTTGTCTTTTTCTTTTTTTTGTTAAGCTGTCGCTTACCTTCACTGAAGAACATAAATCCCAAGTGTAGGACGTGATGAATTTTATACATAGTTGCATCAACATCCACAACATCCACATATTCAATGCTGTGGGGTGGGTGCCCCCTCCTGTGGGCGCTTCTGCCTGCTCAGCCTCCTAAGATGGGGTGTCCCAGGTCTCTCTTCTAGCCATGCTCCTGGGGAAGCTCTTACCATTTCAGACTTTCAATTCTGTCTGTATTTTGACAGCGTCCCGGTTTGACCTCTAATTTCAGCTCAAATCCAGTTTCTCACCCCTATTCTCTGACTCAGTAGACACGAGTTTGAGTAAGCTCCTGGAGTTAGTGATGGACAGGGAGGCCTTGCGTGCTGCAGTCCATGGGGTCGCAAAGAGTCAGACACGACTGAGTGACTGGACTGAACTGAACTCTTCAGACTGGCCACATCTGTGTGGAAGTCAGGCAGGCGTCTCTGGCTTACCATGTGAGACCAGAGACCTCATCTCCTCTCCTTTCCTGTTCCCCTCTTTCTGTAGCTGCTTTCTCATAGGCATCTCTGTCTCGTTAAAGGCCTTCTCATCCACCCAGCTGCCCAACCTGCAACGAAGAGCTCGTGCTTGCTTCTCTTAGCTGTTCAGCGCATCCGCACGTCTTTCTAACACCTTGTGCCCCTGAAGCTCCTGGTCTCCCCCCTCCGCCTTCAGCCCAGGCCATCTTTCACTTGCAAGGCTGCCAAGCCTGGCTCTTCTCTCAGCTTCTGTTGTTGCCCCTGCAGCCCATTCTCATGCAGCAGCCGGAGACGTGACTTGAAAATGTGAGCCGGTGTCACTTTCCCACAAAGCCCACACTTTGCTCTGCAAGACCCAACGTGGTCCGGGTTCTGTCCGCTTCACTTAAGCCCCTCCAGTCCTGCCTGCAGCCTTCCTGTTTCTCAAAGGCCCCTTCCATCCTTCCGTAGGGCTTTGCGTTAGCTGTTCTTTTTCTCCTAAATTTTCTTTTCTTTACCAGGCCTTAGTTGCTGCCCACAGGATCTAAAGTTGCAGCATGTGCACTCTTAGTTGCGGTATGTGGGATCTAGTTCCCTGACCAGGAATCGAACCCAGCCCCCCTGCATTGGGAGGGTGGAGTCTTAGCCACTGGACCACAGGGAAGTCCCTCTCCCTTGAGTTCTCTTTCCTTGTAAGTTGGGTCCTCTTGTCATCCAGCTGAAATGTCATCTTCAAATGAGGCCTGTCCCCTTCCCTCCTCCTCCTCCTCCACAGAAAACAGCCCTCCAGTCACCTCGCTGTCAGCATAGCACTTGTTTAAGTCTTGGAGCTGTCTTGCTGGTCTGTTTGCTCCACAGAATTGACTTCCTGAGGGTTGGGACTTGTCTGTCCTTCTCACCGCTGTCCCCGCAGCTCTAGCACAGTGCCTGGCACTCGGCAGCTGCACAGTATTGACTCAGGCTGCACACAGTAGGTAAAGTGACAACCACTGCTCGGAGTAAAGCTGGCAGAGTGTCCAGAACCCGACCTGGGTGATGTGCCCGGGAGCAGGCTTCCTGCGTGGCCCCGAGAGTAACCTGAGCGGCTTCTGTTGCAGGGAGGAGCAGGTGCCCATGGAGCTGGTGCAACGAGGGGACGTCATCAAGGTGGTCCCCGGGGGCAAGTTTCCCGTGGACGGGAAAGTCCTAGAAGGCAACACCATGGCCGACGAGTCCCTCATCACAGGTGCGGACTCGGTCCCTTTGGGTGGGCGTCAGTGCCCTGCTTGGGCCCTGGGGGCTCCTCACGTAACGTTGGTCTCCTCCCCACCTCTAGGAGAGGCCATGCCCGTCACCAAGAAGCCCGGAAGCATGGTAATCGCCGGGTCCATGAATGCCCATGGCTCTGTGCTCATCACTGCCACCCACGTGGGCAATGACACCACCTTGGCCCAGATTGTGAAGCTAGTGGAAGAGGCCCAGATGTCCAAGGTACTGAAGGAATTTTAAAAGCAGTGTAACTTCAGCTCCCTGCTTTTAGAAATTATTCCAAGATTCCCACAGAATCAGGAAGATTTTATTGAGTTAGAGAGATTGGCTAATAACTGTAGTTAATGAGGGAGCTAGAAATCCCAGCCCTTGTCCACCCATGGCCAGTATGTTTCTTCAGAGATTGTAACTTCCCACGATCTTGGTGTTTTATTTCCCTAGGCACCCATTCAGCAACTGGCTGACCGGTTTAGTGGATATTTTGTCCCATTTATCATCATCATTTCAACTGTGACGTTGGTGGTATGGATTGTAATCGGTTTTATCGATTTTGGTGTTGTTCAGAAATACTTTCCTGTAAGTTGAATGCTGTGGGCAGTGTGGTTGTTGTGTTTTAAATAATCAATTGCCATTAATACTGTTTTTTCATGTCTTAGATTCATTGGGCTTTAATTCTCCATTACAACTTATTTGTTTGTTTGACTTATTGGCAGCACAACCTCAGCCAGGGTGGGACAATCAGTCACTCAACTCCTGCAGGTTTTTTTTTTTTTATTCACTAAAGACACCTTTTACTTTCTGATAATTTCAAACACCGTTGGCTCTCAGTTGTAATGCTTAAAGCATTTGCATTTTTGCACTGTTGGCTATTTTTGAGGGTATGAAACATACAGCGTAGAGGATCGGTCACATGAGTCACGATTTCACTTATCGTTTTTGTTGTTCAGTCACTCAGTCGTGGCTGACTCTTTGCAACCCCATGGACTACAGCACGCCAGGCTTCCTTGTCCTTACCATCTCCTGGAGTTTTCATGCAGCTTCAAAAGCATGATAATGTTCTTTAACCGTTTTTAAGAAAAATATATTTTTGGCTGGCTGTGTCCATATAAATCTAACCTTACAGCTTCCCGAGTAATGCTAATAGCTTTTTGATAATTATTAGGCATTATATATGAAACAATGGAATATACATTTTTGAGTTTGAAAAGTGGAAGAAGAATACTGTCTTCGAAAATACAATTTTATCAAATTTCAAAAAATTGCAAAAATTTCTGCTTCAAGGACTCCCCCTGGCAGTCCAGTGATTAAGACTGCAGTGCTTGCACTGCCGGGGGTGTGGGCACCACCACCCCACCCCNGGGCACTGATGTGGCCATCGAGGCGGCCGACGTTGTCCTCATCAGGGTGAGCTCGGCTGCGGCTCTCCGTCCCCGTGGCCCCCACCCACCCCACACACCCACTCACCTGTGGTCCTATCCCACAGAATGACCTGCTTGATGTGGTGGCCAGCATTCACCTCTCCAGGAGGACCGTCTGGAGAATACGGCTCAACCTGGTGCTGGCGCTGATCTACAACCTGATCGGGATCCCCGTCGCGGCAGGTAGGCCCTCACCGCCCTGTTCCCTCGACCCCAGCTGCGGCCAGAAGCCTCTGGAAAGAGTTAATTTGCTTATGTTCCGCTCTGTAAGTATCTAAGGTAGAGGGCATGGGAGGGCATGGCAGTCAATACTCCAGTATTCTTGCTGGGAGAATCCCCATGGACAGAGGGGCCTGGCGGGCTACAATCCATGGAGTTGCAAAGAGCATGAAAGATGAATGAGAAACTGCAGGGAGGAACCAGGCCTCCATTCACTCCAGGCCGCTCTGAAAAGCTGGCCAAGGTGCTTGATCCTATTTACCATGGCCTTGTTTTCCAGAGCATTATTAAGACACACAGTCTGAGAAGTAATCATTTTAACAGTTATGGGGCACCTGCTGCATGCTAGGCTCAGGGATCAATGCTTCAGAACTCTATCTTAAGAATTAATTCCGCCCAGGTTTTACCCTGNACCATGGCCTTGTTTTCCAGAGCATTATTAAGACACACAGTCTGAGAAGTAATCATTTTAACAGTTATGGGGCACCTGCTGCATGCTAGGCTCAGGGATCAATGCTTCAGAACTCTATCTTAAGAATTAATTCCGCCCAGGTTTTACCCTGACTCAGGAATAGTTGTGGAAAGCGACGGACGTTTTCTGCTTCCTAACCTCTCCCTCCCCCACTGAATCCTGTGTCACCAGACAGGGAAAAATTCTATGCAAGGGAAACGTCTATGTTGGCCAAGACCTATTTTTTTTTCCTTTTCTTTTTTTTTTAATTGGGATCTTCCCAGATCAGGGATCAAGCCCGTGTCTCCTGCATCGGCCGGCAGGTTCTTTACCACTGAGCCACCAGGGAAGCCCCGAGACCATACTAAAACAAGACGTTCCCACCGCTCGTGCCCCTGTTGTGCCTGAGCACACGGTGGATCGGCGTGTCCGCCACTGCCTGGCTCTGGCAGATGCACTTCCTGCCCCAGAGCTGGCTCAGGGGCTCATCCCTTCCCATGCTTGTGGCTCTATCCTGGGACCTGGTATCATCACCTTTTATCAAGGGCTTTGACGCCCTCGAGGAAGGACCTTCTGTGTAGACGGGGACCGTGGTCATTAGCATCTTGTCCCAATGCTCACACCTCCGAGGAGCCCCGGGATGGGTGCCCCAAAGGGTCCCTGGGGTGCCCTGTCCCCTGGAGCTTCCCCCAGACCAGTGATGCCACCTCTGGACAGTCCCGGGAAGGTCTGGACGGGTGGAGGACTCAGTCCCCTTGACGGTGCCCCCACTGCCCACCTCTGAGTCAGCCTGCCTCAGCTTCACAGGCCCATGGCCAGCACCCAGCAGGAGGCTTCTGAGCTGCTCAGAGGAGGACAGCATGGGTGGGCAGCGAGGCTGGGCCCTCCTGGCTGTCTGCCCTGGGCCACGGCCTGAGTGTTGTCCTCCCCTCGGCCAGGTGTCTTCATACCCATTGGCGTCGTGCTGCAGCCGTGGATGGGCTCGGCGGCCATGGCGGCCTCCTCCGTGTCCGTGGTCCTCTCGTCACTGCAGCTCAAGTGGTGAGTCCCCGTGGCGGGCCTGGGCTGGGGCGGGTATGTGGCTCGCTCCCTCCCTGGGGACACCTGCCACAGGCACAGCCAGAGGCCCCGAGCATGGCCAAGCATGTGTTTGNTCATTTTTTTATTCATCTAAAAACCTGCCTGTGCCTGGCTCTGTGTGAGAGGGAAGTGTGTATGGGCTGGTGTGGCGCCATCTTTGGGGAGAACTGAGGCGCTGGTTTTGCTTGGTGCCTTTTTGGGGGCAGAGATGGGTGGGGGGTGGCCAGAGCCCCCTGTTGGGCCATCCCAGCACTGTGTAAGCCCCTCCCCTCAGTGCCTGCCTCAGTGGTCTGTGGGGAGAGCTCAGGAAAGCACTCCCTCAGAGTGTCAGTGCTGCAGGGTCAGACATGGACTACATTACCCCATCAGATGCTGGTTGGGGGCGATTATCTACAAAAGGCTGTTCTCTGATGCACACGTCTTCATCAGGAAGGCGATGTACTTCAGCCCTGAAGGAGTGAGGTGGGAAGAAGAGGGGTAGAAAAGTCTGGAACAAAGCACTCTGCTGGGAAGCCTCTGGAGAGATCCTGGGGTGGGTGGGGGTGTCCTGAGTAAGCCATACCTAGAGGTGAAGCCACTTGTTCCTGGAAGAACAAAGCTGCCAGGTGACGTATTCCCTGAACTGGCTTGAAATGTGACCGCCAGGTCATGTCATGTTGCCTTCGGATAGCTCCTTCCCATTTGCATATAATTGAGTCTGTGCTGCGTCTTATCCTCTAAAATCCGTGTGCAGGATGGAGGTGTGGTTTTGTTTCCAGTCTTCGTTCCCCAGCCCCGTCCTGCTGTGTTCTCGGTTGTGTCCTTCTCCATTCCCAGCTGCTGCTCTGGGAATGTTTCCTGTGTCTGCCGAGAAGGCTAATCATATCTAAAGAATCCAATTGTATCTACTTTTCAAAAAGCTTTTAGGACCATAAATGTTATGTGTATAGGGACATGGAGATATTTATATAATTGTACAGAAGATAACCTTTTAGATGTTCAAAAAGTGTCAGGAATTTTTGTTGTTGTTTGTTTTTTTGGTCAGGAAAGAAGAATTCATATTTCAAAAACATTCCATGCTATATTTAGAATAAAATTTCATTTTTTTATTCATCTAAAAACCTGCCTGTGCCTGGCTCTGTGTGAGAGGGAAGTGTGTATGGGCTGGTGTGGCGCCATCTTTGGGGAGAACTGAGGCGCTGGTTTTGCTTGGTGCCTTTTTGGGGGCAGAGATGGGTGGGGGGTGGCCAGAGCCCCCTGTTGGGCCATCCCAGCACTGTGTAAGCCCCTCCCCTCAGTGCCTGCCTCAGTGGTCTGTGGGGAGAGCTCAGGAAAGCACTCCCTCAGAGTGTCAGTGCTGCAGGGTCAGACATGGACTACATTACCCCATCAGATGCTGGTTGGGGGCGATTATCTACAAAAGGCTGTTCTCTGATGCACACGTCTTCATCAGGAAGGCGATGTACTTCAGCCCTGAAGGAGTGAGGTGGGAAGAAGAGGGGTAGAAAAGTCTGGAACAAAGCACTCTGCTGGGAAGCCTCTGGAGAGATCCTGGGGTGGGTGGGGGTGTCCTGAGTAAGCCATACCTAGAGGTGAAGCCACTTGTTCCTGGAAGAACAAAGCTGCCAGGTGACGTATTCCCTGAACTGGCTTGAAATGTGACCGCCAGGTCATGTCATGTTGCCTTCGGATAGCTCCTTCCCATTTGCATATAATTGAGTCTGTGCTGCGTCTTATCCTCTAAAATCCGTGTGCAGGATGGAGGTGTGGTTTTGTTTCCAGTCTTCGTTCCCCAGCCCCGTCCTGCTGTGTTCTCGGTTGTGTCCTTCTCCATTCCCAGCTGCTGCTCTGGGAATGTTTCCTGTGTCTGCCGAGAAGGCTAATCATATCTAAAGAATCCAATTGTATCTACTTTTCAAAAAGCTTTTAGGACCATAAATGTTATGTGTATAGGGACATGGAGATATTTATATAATTGTACAGAAGATAACCTTTTAGATGTTCAAAAAGTGTCAGGAATTTTTGTTGTTGTTTGTTTTTTTGGTCAGGAAAGAAGAATTCATATTTCAAAAACATTCCATGCTATATTTAGAATAAAATTTCATTTTTTTATTCATCTAAAAACCTGCCTGTGCCTGGCTCTGTGTGAGAGGGAAGTGTGTATGGGCTGGTGTGGCGCCATCTTTGGGGAGAACTGAGGCGCTGGTTTTGCTTGGTGCCTTTTTGGGGGCAGAGATGGGTGGGGGGTGGCCAGAGCCCCCTGTTGGGCCATCCCAGCACTGTGTAAGCCCCTCCCCTCAGTGCCTGCCTCAGTGGTCTGTGGGGAGAGCTCAGGAAAGCACTCCCTCAGAGTGTCAGTGCTGCAGGGTCAGACATGGACTACATTACCCCATCAGATGCTGGTTGGGGGCGATTATCTACAAAAGGCTGTTCTCTGATGCACACGTCTTCATCAGGAAGGCGATGTACTTCAGCCCTGAAGGAGTGAGGTGGGAAGAAGAGGGGTAGAAAAGTCTGGAACAAAGCACTCTGCTGGGAAGCCTCTGGAGAGATCCTGGGGTGGGTGGGGGTGTCCTGAGTAAGCCATACCTAGAGGTGAAGCCACTTGTTCCTGGAAGAACAAAGCTGCCAGGTGACGTATTCCCTGAACTGGCTTGAAATGTGACCGCCAGGTCATGTCATGTTGCCTTCGGATAGCTCCTTCCCATTTGCATATAATTGAGTCTGTGCTGCGTCTTATCCTCTAAAATCCGTGTGCAGGATGGAGGTGTGGTTTTGTTTCCAGTCTTCGTTCCCCAGCCCCGTCCTGCTGTGTTCTCGGTTGTGTCCTTCTCCATTCCCAGCTGCTGCTCTGGGAATGTTTCCTGTGTCTGCCGAGAAGGCTAATCATATCTAAAGAATCCAATTGTATCTACTTTTCAAAAAGCTTTTAGGACCATAAATGTTATGTGTATAGGGACATGGAGATATTTATATAATTGTACAGAAGATAACCTTTTAGATGTTCAAAAAGTGTCAGGAATTTTTGTTGTTGTTTGTTTTTTTGGTCAGGAAAGAAGAATTCATATTTCAAAAACATTCCATGCTATATTTAGAATAAAATTTCATTTTTTTATTCATCTAAAAACCTGCCTGTGCCTGGCTCTGTGTGAGAGGGAAGTGTGTATGGGCTGGTGTGGCGCCATCTTTGGGGAGAACTGAGGCGCTGGTTTTGCTTGGTGCCTTTTTGGGGGCAGAGATGGGTGGGGGGTGGCCAGAGCCCCCTGTTGGGCCATCCCAGCACTGTGTAAGCCCCTCCCCTCAGTGCCTGCCTCAGTGGTCTGTGGGGAGAGCTCAGGAAAGCACTCCCTCAGAGTGTCAGTGCTGCAGGGTCAGACATGGACTACATTACCCCATCAGATGCTGGTTGGGGGCGATTATCTACAAAAGGCTGTTCTCTGATGCACACGTCTTCATCAGGAAGGCGATGTACTTCAGCCCTGAAGGAGTGAGGTGGGAAGAAGAGGGGTAGAAAAGTCTGGAACAAAGCACTCTGCTGGGAAGCCTCTGGAGAGATCCTGGGTGGGTGGGGGTGTCCTGAGTAAGCCATACCTAGCGGTGAAGCCATGGTGTCATTCGTCATCCAAACCAGGACACTTTCAAGAGTGAAAGGAGGTGCTATTAATAATTACACCAGGGACACTGGCCTAAACTGGGACTACCCAGGCTAACTGGGGTGTGTGGTCACCTGCCTTAAAAGGGAAATAGACATTGTGCACTTGTCACCGACACACACAGTAGTAGCTTCACACACACCAGCTGTAGGTTTCGTGGGCGTGCTGGTGACTTAATCTTTCATCGGACGGGGAGAGCTCCCCCTTTGTCGCATTCTAGTACCAACCCTTCTCTGTAGAGTCATCGAGGTGATAGTCTTGGGGCTCGGTGTGACGCACAGCCGGAGAGTCATGCACGGGCTGTCCTTAGTGCCCTCCTGCGCCCTTAGGACTTCATGCCAGGTGTCCCAGGCCCCTCTTCTGGATGCCCTAGCTGTGAGGATTTCCTGTCTTATGCACGTCCCATTGTAGAAAGGGAAGGTTGATACCACTTAAACAAGGGAGTCCATTTCTTTAGAAAACAGATTGTCTTCTAAAATTTGAGCAAATTTGCCTAATAGAATTCCACATGCACCAGAATAAATCATAACATCTGTCCATTAGATGTGTATAAGAGACAGTCCCCTGCCTTAGCATTTGTGACACGACCCGTCTCATCGGGTCCAGCATCTTCGCTGCGCCCCTCCACAGAGCTCATAGAAACTTCGGGGTCTGGCTCTTTCTGACAGCGCCCGCGCGCGTCGCGTGCCTGAGACCACCGTGTACCTCAGGCGCCCCCTTGTTTTCTGCTGGGGCCGTCTCTTCCTCCTCTGCCCCTGACGGTGGGGGTGTGGCACCCCGTCATCTGAGGGCAGGGCTGACATCCTCACATCCCCTCTGCTGCTCTCCAAGGGGCTCCTGCCTGAACCCCTTGCCCACGCGACCACCAGAAAGCCTGCCACACTTCTCCGTGGTGACCAGAGGTCTTGGTTGCCCGCGAACCGCTTCTCCCTAGAGTCCCGGATTCTCATGCTCAGTCCAGTGTGGTTGCTGACTGTTGCTGCCTAGCTGGGCTGAGGGTCTGAGAGCCTGAGGCTTGAGAAATTCGGCTTCCTGTGGGGTCCTGGGGGAGGCCTGTGGCTCAAGATCCTGCTGGCCTGGTTTCAGGGGCTTCAGTTGCATGGCCTGTGGTGTGACAGTCGCCTCACAGGGTCTGGTATGGGGTTCAGGTCTGTGCTCCCCAGAGCCGTGCAGCCCTGGGGCAATGAGACCCAAGTAAGAGGACACCCCAGCCCTCCACGTGCTTCGACTCCTGCACATGGAGCTGGTGCCTTAGGAAGGGGGGGGTGCCCACCACTCCCAAGGGAACTGTTTCTAACTTTCAGTGGTCTTTATGGATACATGATAATCAGAGCGACAGCAGTGGGCCCATGGCAGGCTCCGAGCTTGGTGGTGATTGGCAGAGCCTGTGGAAGTCTGCTAATACTAGCCAAATCTGACTGAGTAGAGCCTGTTCTCAGTTTCAGAAGGGAGAAGCCCTTATCACACACTTCACACACTAGTTATTTATTGTCAGTTATATTTCAGGGGGATATAAGCACTTTTTATTGCTTACCTCTCATCCTCACAATGAACTAGCAAAGTAGATACAATATTGTCCACATTTCACAGGCAGGAAACAGGTTCAGAGAGGCTAGGAATCCCGCCAAGGATCACACAGCCAGTGTGCATGTCAGAGCAGGGATCTGAATTCATGTCTGCGGGCCCTGAAGTCTTTTTGCTAATTTGGCTCTACCGTCAATATTTTGTTTGATAAGAAGTACTTCAGCCCTGAAGGAGTGAGGTGGGAAGAAGAGGGGTAGAAAAGTCTGGAACAAAGCACTCTGCTGGGAAGCCTCTGGAGAGATCCTGGGGTGGGTGGGGGTGTCCTGAGTAAGCCATACCTAGAGGTGAAGCCACTTGTTCCTGGAAGAACAAAGCTGCCAGGTGACGTATTCCCTGAACTGGCTTGAAATGTGACCGCCAGGTCATGTCATGTTGCCTTCGGATAGCTCCTTCCCATTTGCATATAATTGAATCTGTGCTGCGTCTTATCCTCTAAAATCCGTGTGCAGGATGGAGGTGTGGTTTTGTTTCCAGTCTTCGTTCCCCAGCCCCGTCCTGCTGTGTTCTCGGTTGTGTCCTTCTCCATTCCCAGCTGCTGCTCTGGGAATGTTTCCTGTGTCTGCCGAGAAGGCTAATCATATCTAAAGAATCCAATTGTATCTACTTTTCAAAAAGCTTTTAGGACCATAAATGTTATGTGTATAGGGACATGGAGATATTTATATAATTGTACAGAAGATAACCTTTTAGATGTTCAAAAAGTGTCAGGAATTTTTGTTGTTGTTTGTTTTTTTGGTCAGGAAAGAAGAATTCATATTTCAAAAACATTCCATGCTATATTTAGAATAAAATTTCATTTTTTTATTCATCTAAAAACCTGCCTGTGCCTGGCTCTGTGTGAGAGGGAAGTGTGTATGGGCTGGTGTGGCGCCATCTTTGGGGAGAACTGAGGCGCTGGTTTTGCTTGGTGCCTTTTTGGGGGCAGAGATGGGTGGGGGGTGGCCAGAGCCCCCTGTTGGGCCATCCCAGCACTGTGTAAGCCCCTCCCCTCAGTGCCTGCCTCAGTGGTCTGTGGGGAGAGCTCAGGAAAGCACTCCCTCAGAGTGTCAGTGCTGCAGGGTCAGACATGGACTACATTACCCCATCAGATGCTGGTTGGGGGCGATTATCTACAAAAGGCTGTTCTCTGATGCACACGTCTTCATCAGGAAGGCGATGTACTTCAGCCCTGAAGGAGTGAGGTGGGAAGAAGAGGGGTAGAAAAGTCTGGAACAAAGCACTCTGCTGGGAAGCCTCTGGAGAGATCCTGGGGTGGGTGGGGGTGTCCTGAGTAAGCCATACCTAGAGGTGAAGCCACTTGTTCCTGGAAGAACAAAGCTGCCAGGTGACGTATTCCCTGAACTGGCTTGAAATGTGACCGCCAGGTCATGTCATGTTGCCTTCGGATAGCTCCTTCCCATTTGCATATAATTGAGTCTGTGCTGCGTCTTATCCTCTAAAATCCGTGTGCAGGATGGAGGTGTGGTTTTGTTTCCAGTCTTCGTTCCCCAGCCCCGTCCTGCTGTGTTCTCGGTTGTGTCCTTCTCCATTCCCAGCTGCTGCTCTGGGAATGTTTCCTGTGTCTGCCGAGAAGGCTAATCATATCTAAAGAATCCAATTGTATCTACTTTTCAAAAAGCTTTTAGGACCATAAATGTTATGTGTATAGGGACATGGAGATATTTATATAATTGTACAGAAGATAACCTTTTAGATGTTCAAAAAGTGTCAGGAATTTTTGTTGTTGTTTGTTTTTTTGGTCAGGAAAGAAGAATTCATATTTCAAAAACATTCCATGCTATATTTAGAATAAAATTTCATTTTTTTATTCATCTAAAAACCTGCCTGTGCCTGGCTCTGTGTGAGAGGGAAGTGTGTATGGGCTGGTGTGGCGCCATCTTTGGGGAGAACTGAGGCGCTGGTTTTGCTTGGTGCCTTTTTGGGGGCAGAGATGGGTGGGGGGTGGCCAGAGCCCCCTGTTGGGCCATCCCAGCACTGTGTAAGCCCCTCCCCTCAGTGCCTGCCTCAGTGGTCTGTGGGGAGAGCTCAGGAAAGCACTCCCTCAGAGTGTCAGTGCTGCAGGGTCAGACATGGACTACATTACCCCATCAGATGCTGGTTGGGGGCGATTATCTACAAAAGGCTGTTCTCTGATGCACACGTCTTCATCAGGAAGGCGATGTACTTCAGCCCTGAAGGAGTGAGGTGGGAAGAAGAGGGGTAGAAAAGTCTGGAACAAAGCACTCTGCTGGGAAGCCTCTGGAGAGATCCTGGGTGGGTGGGGGTGTCCTGAGTAAGCCATACCTAGCGGTGAAGCCATGGTGTCATTCGTCATCCAAACCAGGACACTTTCAAGAGTGAAAGGAGGTGCTATTAATAATTACACCAGGGACACTGGCCTAAACTGGGACTACCCAGGCTAACTGGGGTGTGTGGTCACCTGCCTTAAAAGGGAAATAGACATTGTGCACTTGTCACCGACACACACAGTAGTAGCTTCACACACACCAGCTGTAGGTTTCGTGGGCGTGCTGGTGACTTAATCTTTCATTGGACGGGGAGAGCTCCCACTTTGTCGCATTCTAGTACCAACCCTTCTCTGTAGAGTCATCGAGGTGATAGTCTTGGGGCTCGGTGTGACGCACAGCCGGAGAGTCATGCACGGGCTGTCCTTAGTGCCCTCCTGCGCCCTTAGGACTTCATGCCAGGTGTCCCAGGCCCCTCTTCTGGATGCCCTAGCTGTGAGGATTTCCTGTCTTATGCACGTCCCATTGTAGAAAGGGAAGGTTGATACCACTTAAACAAGGGAGTCCATTTCTTTAGAAAACAGATTGTCTTCTAAAATTTGAGCAAATTTGCCTAATAGAATTCCACATGCACCAGAATAAATCATAACATCTGTCCATTCCTGAAAACTTTTCAGTCTTTAAGGCCTCAATGAAAAATTGTGAAAGGATCACTATTAATATTTGTGTTAGTTGCTCCGTTGTGTCCGACTCTTTGAGACACCATAAACTGTAGCCCACCAGACTCCTCTGTCCATGATATTTCCTAGGCAAGAACACTGGAGTGGGTTGCCATTTCCTTCTCTAGGGAATCTTCCTGACCCAGGGATCAAACTGAGGTCTTCTACTTTGCAGGTGGATTCTTTACCATCTGAGCCACCAGGGAAAGATAAGTGAAAAACTGGGATAGGATCACCTATTAAATGAATGTAATAATTCTAGTTTTTCTTTTTTTCTTAAATGGCACCTGGAAATTGACATGTCAAAATATGGTTCTGTTCCCAAATTGTTCTGCTAGCTTAAGATAGAATAATGAAAATGACTTTTTAATTTTTTTAATTTTATGTATTTATTTTTGGCTGCATCAGGTCTTAGTTGCAGAATGCAGGCTTTCTGTCATCGTGGTGTGTGGCCTGTTGCCCTGTAGCATGTGGAGTCTTAGTTCCCAGCCAGACACTGAACCTGCATACCCTGCATTGGAAGGCAGATTCTCAACCACTGGACCACCAGATAGCTCCCAAAATGACCTGTATTTTAAGAAAATCCAGCATAAGCCAAAATCAACCAATCAAATAGGTGAATTAGAAAAAGGTTATTTGAATTATAGGATTTTTTTTTTGCTTTGAAAAATTCCTAATGATATATCAGCAGATAAGTTCCCTAATACATACAAAATTCTTCCTGAGTTAATAAAGTTTTATACACAGACAACCATTTTATCACTGCATCTTTTGTTTTGAAAAAAGATGAGGGATGCAAGAGGAACCACTCTTGCTGACCCTCAGTTTCCCTTTCAGATTACCTTGATGTGTGGGAAAGCTGAGTAGGTGCTGGAAAGAATTGTGGAGTTCTTAGGAATGAAACCACTCTCCTTTCTTCATTTTCAACCTTAGCTTGGGCAGAGACATGAACACCGCAGTTTGGGTTCCTTCCAGAGCGCGATGTCTGCTTGTCTGCCATGTTCCTTTGTGTAAAGACAATGACAAAGGCTGAAATTACAGGATAGAACATGAGAGCGTTAAATAATGCTGTGAAATCCCAGAGTCTTTTTACTCTGCTCAAAAAGATGGAAAACACAAACTGATGGAAGGCCATCCAAAGGCTAAATGAAAAAAGAACTGATGGAAATTTAACATTTTTTCCCTCCAAAAAGGAAATGGTGATTATTTCTTGCTGATGTAAACATGAAACCGCATTATAGGAATAATGTAAGCATGTAGAGATTTATCAAGGCGGGGAAGAGGCTGTCATACCCCCACCCCACGAAAGGAAACCCCAGGGACGTGACTTGAGGGGTGTGCTTTGTGGGTGGACAGCGCTGGGACACTCAGGGAGCAAAGCCTGCCTGCCCATGGGGCCCCCAGCTCCCTGATCACACTGTAACCATCTGAGCACAGAGGCTGTAGGGGTCCCGGGAAGGACCTATTGTGAAACTGATCCCTTACTGGGCTCCAGTAAGGTCGGGACAAGCAACATTCAAATACTGCGGGCGCCACCATCGAGTCCGTCACTCTCAGCTCAGCTGGCCCTCACAGTGGCCTTAGGAACTCTTTACCTCCCTGCCCCATTTCAACAGTCAAGCTGACTGTCCAGGACACAGCCACAAAGCCCTAGTTCCGTGTGCCCCTGGGGCCCACCCCCTCCCTGCAAAGGTGACTCTGGGTACTCTGTAGCAGAAGAAGCTGGATTTCTCCTGCCACTTCTTGGTCTGTGCTTGGGACAGAAGTGTCCTTTGGCAGGACCGTGTGGTTTCTCTCAAGGGCCACCAGGTGTCTCTCTGACCAAAACAACTTAGTCTGCAGGCAGAGCCCCAATTCTCTTGATTGTTTTGTTTTGGATGTGTCTGGAAACTCGAAACTAAGCATCATTGTATTGAAAATGTAGGCGATGGGTCAGAATGTGAGGGTGGAGTTCAGCCCTGGCACTGGGTGCCTCCCTAATGGCGGCAGAGGATGACATGGTTGGATAGCATCACCCACTCGATGGATGTGAATGTGAGCAAAGTCCAGGAGATGGTGGAGGACAGAGGAGCCTGGCGTGCTGCAGTCCATGGGGTCGTAAGTAGTCAGACACAACTTAGCCACTGAACAACAACATGATGTGTTTATGTCTGTCCTTGCAGCCCAGAGTTGCAGCACCTCCTCAAATTTGCTGTGCAGAATATAGGGCTTCTCAGGTGGTGCTAACGGTAAAGAAACTGCCTGCTAAGGAGCCACAGCAGACTGGTGTTTGATCCCTGGGGAGGGAAAATGCCCTGGAGTAGGAAATGGCAACCCTTTCCAGTATTCTTGTCTGGAAAATTCCACTGATGGAGGAGCCTGGCAGGCTACAGTCCGTGGGCTTGCAAAGCGTCAGATATGACTGAGCGCACACACACGGTGGGATGACTCAGCAGTGACCTCTGACATCTGTACATGACTACTGCGACTCCCCAGAGACTCCTTCTGTCTGTCTTTCTCCAAACTAGCCTCCCCTGCNGCTTCATTACCACAGACTCACCTGGCGGCAACACGCTCCCGTGCTTTTGTTGTCTTTAGAGCATGTGTAGTGATTTTTTTGTTTCTCGGAGACTTCAGACACTGTCTCGTATACACATCTACTTCTAACTTCCCAAAAGAATTTGCCTTTAGTAAGTCTAAAATTTCTGTGCCTCTCATGGTTGGGGGGCTGTTGTGGCCGGTCGTACCTATACAGGCAGGCTAGATAACCTTCAGAGTTGGTAAGTTGAAACACTCTCGTCACGCCCAGGAATTTTTATTGCCTTGGAGCTTCACGTTTACTCCTTCTCCGAAAGAAACGGTTATGGGGGAGAGCCCCCTGTAAAGTACTCTGGTTTGGGGGTAGATGCTCGGGAACAGGGGGTTTCCTGAGGCTTGATCACACCTTTGCGTATGCCGAAGCCTCCTTCCTCGTGACCTTTGCCATGGGCGGAGCTCCTCACGCTGGCTCCGGCAGAAAAGTGAAAGTGAAGTCGCTCAGTCGTGTCCGACTCTTAGCGACCCCATGGACTGCAGCCTACCAGGCTCCTCTGTCCATGGGATTTTCCAGGCAAGAGTACTGGGGTGGGTTGCCATTGCCTTCTCCAGCAGGCTTATGTAGTCAAAGTGTAAACATAGTCTGGAGACACTGGGTTCAGAACAGAGGTTTTCTCTGGGGAGACAAGGAAGAAAGGTGGGTCTGGAGAGTCTGAGAGGTATGTTAGGGCGTTAGGATCTTTAACGACATTTGGAAAATGTTGATTCTAAAAATACGAAGGAAATATGGCTTCCGTGATGGCTCAGACGGTAAGGAATCTGCCTGCAATTCAGGAGACCCAGGTTCAATTCCTGGGTCAGGAAGATTCCTTGGAGAAGGGAACGGCAACCCATTCCAGTATTATTGCCTGGAGAATTCCATGGACATAAGAGCCTGGCAGGCTACAGTCCATGGGGTCTCAAAGAATAGGACGTGACTGAGCAGCTAATATAACACGTGACAAAATGTCAGTGCTGATTAGCTGATAGATTTTGAGTTTTGTTATCGTTCTCTCCCTCGATATATATATATATATGAATGTATATAGATAGATATAGATATACATACATTTGAAATATGACTGAAGCTATAGAGTCAGGGAGAACTTCACAGAGAACTCAAGTAAAGCGACAGGGAGGCCCAGCCCATAGAGTTGTGACTCAGAAGAAGTGAGCAAAGACTTTGGGAAAAACACATTTTTAAGGGAGAAGGTATAGAAAAAGAAGGAACAGAGCCAGGATGGATGTGTGAGCAGGAGTTCCAGCAAAGAAAAAAATTTTTTTTAATTATAATGAAAAAGTTCAACTGCTCAAGAGTCTATACAAATACAGAAACTGGCACAGGGAATCCCCTTACACCCCCAGGCTGAACCTCTCCTTGAACTCAATAACTGTTGAGATTTTTCCATATTTGCTTCTTCTATTTCCTCTTTTCTTCTTTTTTTCTCCCCTTGTTTGGTTGGCTGAAGTGGTTTAAAGAAAATCTTAGACGTTATGTCTTTCCACCATTTATACAGTGTGTATTTCTGAACCCTCCAGACACTGAGAAAGATTTTTTAAGTAAAGCTTCTTTTTAAAAATATTTGGCTGCACCAGGTCTTAGTTGCAGCATGTGGGATCTAGTTCCCTGACCAGGTATTGAACCACAGCCCCCTGCATTGGGAGCACGGAGTCTTAGCAACTAGACCACCAAGGAATCCCGTGAGAAGGATTTGTAAGGAGGGAAATGTCAGTGCTTTAAATGTGGCAGATGACTTGAGGGGGAAGAGGACCAAGGGACTGTCACAAAAGTTCCAGGTGCCAGGATGCACACATCTGAGGGTCCTCTCCACCTTGGGGTTGGCCCTGTACACTGCATGCACCTTTAAGAGAGGCAGGAGAGCAGGTGAACCCTGGCATTTTCATTGTGATGAACATGAACTGGCTGACCTCTATCACCCAGCTGGCAAGAATACTGGAGTAGGTTGCCATTTCCTTCTCCAGGGGCTCTTCCTGACCAGGGATCGAACCTGGGTCTCCTGCATCGCAGGTGGATTCTTTATCGCTGAACCACCAGGGAAGCCCTGTGAAAGTGGCTTAATGCGACCCACCTCATAGGGTTTTATGGGATTAAACGAGGCGTTCTATGATACATTCCATGACCCTACTAATGTTGACCCNAAGCGACAGGGAGGCCCAGCCCATAGAGTTGTGACTCAGAAGAAGTGAGCAAAGACTTTGGGAAAAACACATTTTTAAGGGAGAAGGTATAGAAAAAGAAGGAACAGAGCCAGGATGGATGTGTGAGCAGGAGTTCCAGCAAAGAAAAAAAATTTTTTTAATTATAATGAAAAAGTTCAACTGCTCAAGAGTCTATACAAATACAGAAACTGGCACAGGGAATCCCCTTACACCCCCAGGCTGAACCTCTCCTTGAACTCAATAACTGTTGAGATTTTTCCATATTTGCTTCTTCTATTTCCTCTTTTCTTCTTTTTTTCTCCCCTTGTTTGGTTGGCTGAAGTGGTTTAAAGAAAATCTTAGACGTTATGTCTTTCCACCATTTATACAGTGTGTATTTCTGAACCCTCCAGACACTGAGAAAGATTTTTTAAGTAAAGCTTCTTTTTAAAAATATTTGGCTGCACCAGGTCTTAGTTGCAGCATGTGGGATCTAGTTCCCTGACCAGGTATTGAACCACAGCCCCCTGCATTGGGAGCACGGAGTCTTAGCAACTAGACCACCAAGGAATCCCGTGAGAAGGATTTGTAAGGAGGGAAATGTCAGTGCTTTAAATGTGGCAGATGACTTGAGGGGGAAGAGGACCAAGGGACTGTCACAAAAGTTCCAGGTGCCAGGATGCACACATCTGAGGGTCCTCTCCACCTTGGGGTTGGCCCTGTACACTGCATGCACCTTTAAGAGAGGCAGGAGAGCAGGTGAACCCTGGCATTTTCATTGTGATGAACATGAACTGGCTGACCTCTATCACCCAGCTGGCAAGAATACTGGAGTAGGTTGCCATTTCCTTCTCCAGGGGCTCTTCCTGACCAGGGATCGAACCTGGGTCTCCTGCATCGCAGGTGGATTCTTTATCGCTGAACCACCAGGGAAGCCCTGTGAAAGTGGCTTAATGCGACCCACCTCATAGGGTTTTATGGGATTAAACGAGGCGTTCTATGATACATTCCATGACCCTACTAATGTTGACCCCATAGCGTCTTGGAAGTGGTTCTTATCCCTGGACTAAGCTGAACTTGGTGATCAAGTGGGTACTTTTTCAGCCTGTGCCCCCAGCTTCCTTCTTCCTGCTGTGTGTTAAGAAGATGCTGCGTTGAAACACAGGGACATCTGGAAGCATCTCAAAGCCTGCAGAGCACGGAGCAGAGGCTCAGGGCTTGTCACAGCTAATTGTTCCCTGGCAGATGTCAGCTTCGCCTGACTGTGTCTCTTCACATGCTTACAGCCGTACAGCAGACTGACAGCGTTCTCCTGTCTCAGTCATCCCTAGTGCACCCCAAATCACAGCCACGCTGCTTCATTACCACAGACTCACCTGGCGGCAACACGCTCCCGTGCTTTTGTTGTCTTTAGAGCATGTGTAGTGATTTTTTTGTTTCTCGGAGACTTCAGACATTTGTCCCGTGGATACATTTTCCAGGAGAGTGTGTTAGTCACCCAGCTGTGTTTGACTCTGCGACCCCATGGACTATAGCCCGCCAGGCTCCTCTGTCCATGGGGGATTCTCCAGGCAAGAATACTGCAGTGGATTGCCATGCCCTCCTCCAGGGGATCTTCTCGACCCAGGGATCGAACCCGGGAGTGCCCTGTGTCTCCTGCACCACATGCGGATTCTTTACCGGTTGAGCCATCAGGGAAGCTATCTTTCCAGGAGAAAATGCCAACAAATAGAGACTGCTGGGTTTTCTAAATGTCCTAGTTCTCCGGAGCCTTTTTTTTTTTTTTTTTTTCCCCAGCATTGCCCCAGAGGGACTCGTGCTATAATGCCTGCAGACATGGGGTGGTCCTGCCTTAGGCACTGTAGCCCAGAGGTTCTGACTTCCCCATCAGGGTGCAGCCTGTTTGGGTGACTTGAAGCTACCCCTGCAATGCAGCTGCACACCTGGAGAAAGAGAAACGTAGAACCTGCTCACTGAGCACTTGCTGTCAGTGGCAGAGAGAGCAGGCAGACAATATAACTCCAGTCATTCCCAAAGTTTCATTCTGCTGAATTGCCCCTTTAGGGTGCAGCCCTCCCATTTCTTTGGAGCCAGTACAATTTTTTAAAAATCATTTGCAAATTTCAAAATGCTACAGGTAAAAGCAAACTACTTTCCTTAGCTCCTCGGTTATTTGTTCAGGATTTTATGGCTCAGATCTTTTCCTTTTCTTTTTTTTTGGCAATGGATTGAGCCCCCTGGCTCTGCCTTTTAGGGGAAGAGGGGAGACCAAGAGCAGCGGGAGGAGATGACCTCAAATGCATCCACAGAAACATTAGCTTCAGGGCAACAACACACAGACAAGCCCTGGCAGTGCAATTTGTCTACTCATCTATTTCTTAATTTGGTGTCTGAATCAACAGCCTTTGTGGCCAGAGGGAGGAAAAGAGGGAAGTTGTGAAATTTCTTTCCCTGAAAAGCTTTGTTTAACCGGCACCTGTTAATTCTGAATGTCAGACCAGAACCCTGGGCCCGGAGGGGTGGATTTCATAACTCTGAACATCTTTCTCATAATCATTCCCATCACTCTACTTCACAGAGTACACAGCATTTTTCCTGCTTCGTTCGCTCACGTTGCCACTCATTCATTCAACAAGCATTTATTAAATGTGAACCCTCTGCCAGGATGGCACTGGGTCCTGGGGATGCTCTCCTTTCTTCCAGTGGCTTAGGAGCCAGTGTGGGAGGCAGACGTGCAGGCAGTGTGGTCCATGCCACTCTGTTGGGAAGCCCAGGGTCTGGGGGCGCCTACCTAGTCTATGTGGGGGGGACAGACCAGGCTCCTTGGAAGGGACCTGATTTTACCTGGGGGCTGCTTAGAAATGACCTTGGAGAAAGAACAAAGATAAGTGTAAAGGGAGATTCTTTTAAAGTATGGCCAAAGGATGAGCGTGGAAACCCTCTTTCCAATCCCCCCTCCACCATCCAGTCTCTAGCTAGAGATCCCTTTCCTGTGAAAGCATTGTGGACTGGGAGCTGTGTCAGGGATACACAGCTGGTGCTGACCTTTAAGGGAATAGATTACACCTGAGGCCACTGTCCCCGCAGCAGACAGAGAGGTCTGCTGGCAGGGCAGTAACAGGCAGCAACACAAAAAGCATGAACACAGGTCACAGAAGGTCTGCATCCCTCTCATGTATTCAGTCATTTCTAAGTATTAATAGAATGCCTGCCACATGCACAGGTCCAGGCTCTTGTACTCTTGGGAGTACAAGCCACTGAACTGAGTCCCTTTGGGCCTTTATGTAATGATCGGGAGGGGGAGATAATTCACACACAAGTAGATCTGTGGTGTGGGTCAGATGGTGATGGAGAAAAACGAAGGAAATGAGGCAGCGTGGGGCAGAGGGAAGTGGGAGGGGGAGCAGGTCCTAAGTGCAGGAAATGGTGAGTGCATGAGCTCAGGCAGTGCACTTCAGGTGTTCAGGGACAGACAAGAAGGCCAGGGAGCAGGAATGTGGGAAGGAGCAGGGCAGGGGCCCAAGGGCTGCTCTGAGTGGGCACTGGCGTCCGGGCAGAGGAGTGGCACAAAGTGACTTTTGTTTAGTAGAATTGTCCACAGTCAGGTCAGAGCTCAGTGCAGTCTCACTCTCACAGCGGCAAACGGGTGCCTTGCAAAAAAAAACCATGGACCACAGAAACTGAATATTTAGCAAAAATATACAACAGGGACTTCCCTGAAGGTCTGGTGGTTAAGACTCTGAGCTTCCAATGCAGTGGGCACAGGTTCAACTCCTGGTTATGGAACTATGATCTCACATACTGCATGGCCAAAAAAATTAATAAAAAATTAAAAATACATATGTATTATAGAACATTTGGTACCGAATTAAGTCATATAGCCCCTGCTTGGGCCCTAGCCCAGCCCAGGATCTCTGCTTCCCCGAGGGGTAGGCTTCTTTTTCTGTTAGATGCCAGCAGAGAGTGGGCTTCCCTGGTGGCTCAGAGGGTAAAGAATCTGCCTGCAATGCAAGAGATGGGGTTCAATCCCTGGGTCAGGAAGATCTCCTGGAGAAGGGAACAGCAACCCACTCCAGTATTCTTGCCTGGAGAATCCTGTGGACAGAGGAGCCTGGTGGGCTACAGTCCATGGGGTCGCAGAGTCAGCGACTGAGCAGGGACGAACAATCAAAACTGAGGCCGAAACCAAAGCCAAGCTTAACGCAGCACAAACTTAAGTTGCCAAGGAACGGAGGAGCGGGGACTAAGTTCACAGATCAGCTTTCCACCCACCTGCAAGNACTGTAGCCCACCATGCTCCTCTGTCCATGGGATTTTCCAGGCAAGAGTACTGGAGTGGGTTGCCATTTAGAGAATTCCAGAATAAATCCACTTCATTGACTGCGCTAAGGCCTTTTACTATGAGGATCACAACAAACTGTGGAATATCCTTAAAGAGATGGGAATACCAGACCACCTTACCTGCCTCCTGAGAAACTTATGTGCATGTCAAGAAGCAACACTTAGAACCATACATGGAACAACGGACTGGTTCGAAATTTGAAAAGAAGTACGTCAAGGCTGTATATTGTCACCCTGCTTATTTAACTTGTATGCAGATCACATCATGCAAAATGTCAGACTCAGTGAATCACAAGCTGGAATCAAGATTGCAGGGAGAAATAGCAACAGCCTCAGATATACAGATGATACCACTTTAGTGGCAGAAAATGAACAGGAACTAAAGAGCCTCTTGATGAAGGTGGAAGAGTAGACTGAAAATCTGGCTTACAACTCAACATTCAAAAAACTAAGATCATGGCTTTGGGTCCTATCACTTCAGGGCAAATAGATGGGGGAAATGTGGAAACAGTGTCAGATTTAATTTTCTTGGGCTCCAAAATGATCGCAGACAGTGACTGCAGCCACAAAATTTAAAGACACTTGCTCCTTGGAAGAATAGCTATGTCAAACCTAGATAGTGTTTTTTTTTTTNAAAACCCCAGCTGGGCCAGCCACTTGCAGGGAGTGGATTTCAGTCCCTTGACAACACATAGCGTGAGGAAAGCCAAGCTAGCTCTCAACTCCAGACCCCAAATCACCTTTGAGGTGCAGCCGCAGATTCATTCTGGTGAGTCATTCGTTCTGCTTCTGCGAGTCTGAGCTAGACACCCACCTATCTGCTTGAGAACCCCAGCAAGTGACGCTGCCCCCACAAAGAAGGCTGAGTCCTGGCTGAGTCCCCTGTCTCTTATACACATCTTGTTATCCAGTTTTGGTCCTTAATGTCCGGTCCTGGCCAGCGGTAGGTATGTCGTTTATATAGGCGAATATAGGCAGATCAGTGTATAATGAGACATGGGGTCAGTTTCAGGTCAGATTCCTCGCCATCTTGGTTCCAGCAGCTTCCGTCTGGTTTTTCCTTTGCGTGCACACACAAGAAGCTTGGCTTCTGATCTCTGGACTCGTTAACTTCAAGATGTGTGTTTGCTCCTGCTAAAGGTAGAGGGGAGGTTGCCAGGTTCTGAGCAAGGACACTCCTGCTCCCCGAGGGGGGTTGATGGGTTTCCAGCAAAAATCTGAGCAGCTGCGACAACACACCTAGTCGGTGAAGGACACCTTTTGCTGGGCGCTGTGGTTGTTGTCCGGAGAAGCGAGCCCTCTAGGTGAGTAGAGGTGTGTGCGTGTGCACCGAGACAACAGCTCAGGGAAAAACGATACATCACACGTGTTCACGGAAGTGCGCAGTCTCGGGAACTGAGCGCAGAGCAGGACTGCTTGGACTGACAGGGAAGACGGGTGCTCTTTGTGCGCCCGCGCCCTTCTGAGCGCTTTGGGTCTCCTCCTGGGGGTGGGCTTAGTGTGTTTCAGCTGCACGTGGGATGGTTGAGGATCGTGTTAGGCAGCGGCAAGCCACTCTGCCCTTTCCTAGAGGGGTAAATCTGGAAAGCATGATCCGTCTGTCTCCTTTGGGAGGAGCTAAGTAAACAACTTTTCAATAAAGCAAAGGCCAATACAGAAATTTGAATTTTATTTATAAAACTACCTTCCAGCGGCTGAACAACCACCACCAACACCGCAGGGACCTCCTGCACGTGTAGGGGAGGGTTGGCAGAGCTCTGAGCTGATGCCCCGCCCCCGGCCCGGCCCCGCCTCCAGGGATGTATCAGCCTACTTTGCCAAGGAGGGCCGCCCCCGGGGTCTGTTTGCCAACTGCTTAAATGCCTTGGGGTCAGGCTCTCTGCTCTCATCAGGGGGTAAAGTAACTCTGTAGCTTCTCACATAGAAGTGCAGATGCTTTATTATGAAAGTGCCATGTGGAATTGGGCCAATGCCAGCTAACGTTCATGTCACGTTTAGGGCCCCTGGAGCACTTCTTTGTATATTCTTTCTCACAATCCTTGTGTTGTAGGCGTCATTTCCCTAGTTTTCATAGGAGGGCACTGAGGCTCTGGAGTCTCAGGGGCTCACTGGGGTGTCTATATTACCCTGGGGCCCTAGGAGGTGCACTGAGCCCACAGGTAAGGCGCCCTGTAAACCCACCCCTACTTCACGTGGGGGCTTCAGGGAATCACTGCAGTCCCCCATTACCTGCTCTTCTGTCGGCTGTGCTGGGGGAGTATTTCGCTCTTGGAATCAGATGCTTCAGAGAGGCCCCTTAGAGACTGAGCAGTTCAGGGGACACTGCTCTGACACTCCCCCAGACATGGCCTGCCTGCCCACGACTCTGCCCAGCCTTTGATCCAAAAACCCCAGCTGGGCCAGCCACTTGCAGGGAGTGGATTTCAGTCCCTTGACAACACATAGCGTGAGGAAAGCCAAGCTAGCTCTCAACTCCAGACCCCAAATCACCTTTGAGGTGCAGCCGCAGATTCATTCTGGTGAGTCATTCGTTCTGCTTCTGCGAGTCTGAGCTAGACACCCACCTATCTGCTTGAGAACCCCAGCAAGTGACGCTGCCCCCACAAAGAAGGCTGAGTCCTGGCTGAGTCCCTCTTCAGCACACCGCCGTGGGCCACTGTCCTCAGATGCACATGGACGTTAACCAGGAATAATGAGGACCATCTCTCACTGTAATATCCTGTTTCTTTGGAAACCAGAGTGCAGTCTTTTAAATGCATAACCTGTGATCACACTGTGCATTTCCTTGAACTCAGAGGTTTCTTACAGGACCCAGTAGGGACCGGGGGCAGTGCTTGCACTTCAGGATTCCATTTCCCAGCTTGGAGGATGGGGTGACTCTGTTATTTGCCCCTCCTTGCTCTGCTCTCAGAAGTAGCTTGCCAGCCAGGGGGAAAAAAAAAATCTCAGAGAGTTGCTAGAAAGGAATCCAAGCTTTCCTTTGGACACTTTGAAGAAGATGCTGGCTGAACAAAAGGGCCTTAAGAGGGCAAAGCATCTCCCTGTCTGGGGGATGGTCTGCGGCTGGTACAGCCTGCATGGTGAGTAGAGGCCTGTGGTCCCACTGCATCCAGATGCTCTGAAATTGAACCTCTGTAGTTGTTGTCTCTAGGACCTACTCCTGTTGATGGCTCTTTTCTCCAGAGAAGAACAATCTCTTCCTGCACAAACCACCTTCAGCTTGACTTTTTTTCTGTGTGGGATCTTTTCTGCCAATTGCTTCGCAGTGTCTCCCTTTTCTCGTAGGGTTCTCAACCAGATGTAATCTTGACCTCTCCCACATCAAAAGGCAGGCTTCCCACGTGGCTCAGCAGTAAAGAATCTGCCTGCCAATGCACGAGACCACAGTTTGATCCCTGGGTCGGGAAGATCCCCTGGAGGAGGAAATGGCTACCCATTCCAGTACTGTTGCCTAGAGAATCCCATGGACAGAGGAACCTGAGGGACGACCTTCCACAGAGTCACAAAGAGTTGGACAGGACTTAGCAACTAAGCAACAGTAACACCAAGGTCAAAAAACATTGCACTTCTGTCCAGACAGTCTTTCAAATGGAGGCATTTTTTATTCTAAGTGCCGGCATCAAGTGCCAGAGATGACCAGGACCGCCCTTTACCATGAAGAATGATCTGGTCCAAGGGTTACCAGTGAGGAGATTCAGAAACCTAGCTTAGGGACTTCTCTGGGATCCAGTGGTTGAGACTTCGCCTTCCATTGCAGAGGGGAGCACGGGTTCTGCCCCTAGTCAACGAGCTAAGATCCCACATGCCTTCTGGCCAACAAGCCAAAATATGAATCAGAAGCAATATTGTTACAAATTCAATAAAGACTTTAAAAAAAAAATAGAATTCAGCTTAAAAAAAAAAAAAGAAACCCAGGTAATGATGGCATCCTTTTCCCCAGTAGATAAGGTCCAAGATTCTCCCCTTCTGCCTCAGTACTTTTCACAATACCTTGAAAATGGGCTATGCCTCTTTCATCTTTTTCGTGTTGGTGGTATAGTGGAGAGCACAGCTGCCTTCCAGAAATACAATTGATCTTTGTGTATTGATCTCGTATCCTGTCACTTCACTCTACACGCTTATTAGTTCTGATATTTCTTTTAGTGGAATTCCTTAGACTTTTCTATATAAGAGATCCTGTCATCTGAGGATCATTTCTGAGTGAATAAACAAGAGCTGTGGCTGTGGAGAACAGAGTGTAAACAGTCTGTAGAAGGTGGCCTTGAGAAGGCCAACAGAATAGGGTGGGGATGGAAGTGGGAAAAGAAGCCAGGAGGAATGGGAGAGTCAAGTGAGTGGCAGCTCATAAAATCACAGATAACAGGTTGCCGGCAGCTCAGTCATTTTTATTGCTCTTCTAGAAGGCTGGGTGCCTCTCTTGGGACTCATTTAAAGGATTCAATGGACTCCTTTCAGCAGAGCCACCAGGAGCAGGAAAAAGACATAAATCTGAGCCATTCTTGATGCACAGCCAGGACAGTTTCAGGCAAGGCCATGAAGCAGGCAAAGCGTGGAAGAAGAGGGAGAAGAACTAAATTTTATTGCCTGCTGTGTGCCAACATTTTGCATGTATTGTTTCATTTAACCCTCACAGTATTCCTACCGCTGCAAGTTTGAACCTGGTGTTTATTTTTTATACAGAAATAAACTAGATATGGTGTTGTGGTAGCTCAACCATAAGGCAGTGGCCCATTGCACAATTCATAATACAGGATGAAAAGAGCTCATTTGTCTGGGACTTCCCTGGTGGTCCAGTGGCTTGGGCTCCATGTTCCCAGTGCAGGGGGCCTGGGTTTGATCACTGGTCAGGGAGCGAGATCCCACACGCTGCAGCTAAGAGTTTGCATGTTGCAACAAAAGATCCTGAATGCCACAACTAAGATTCAGCACAGCCAAATTAATGAATTAATCTTGAAAAAAGCTCATTTGTCAAATAATTGTTTGAAAAATGAACCACCTTTAGATTCAGAAACAATATCCTTCATTGGTGATTCTTAACCAGGAGTGTATTAGGAGAAAATTCTCCACGCATCTTTTGTATTTTGACATGTTTTATGAGCTAGGAGCACTGTACTTCTCATCAGACTACCTTTTAAACTATCTTTTTTCTGGAAGATTATAAAGCAGATTGCCTTGGGAGACAGAAATAGGATCTCCTTCCAGGGCAGAGGGCAGATTTTCTTGGTGTCTGGGAGAATGAAGATAACATCTCTCTGTGATCTCGACGTTGGGTAGGTCAGCCTGCAATCCCTCTGAGAGATGTAGGTTTCTTGAACTCGGGCTTTCTCTGCTGTAACATAAACCCGCTGTGTGCTCATATCTACCTGGGCCACTCCATATTACCCTGCAGTAGTTGAGGAACAAGGGGACCAACTCGAGCCTGAAGCTTCTGTTGCTTGCTGTGCCATGAGGAATAAAGTCCTTTGTCTCTGACCCAGGACTCTGGTGTCTTCTCCGGCACCTATGGGACCTTTTGCCTCTTCTTAGTCTGTCTTTGTGTGTGCTCAGTCACTCAGTTGTGTCCGACTCATTGCAGCCCCATGAACTGTAGACTGCCAGGCTCCTTTGTCCATGGAATTTTCCAGGTATGAATACGGGCGTGGGTCGCCATTCTCTACTCCAGAGCCTCTTCCCAACCCATGGATCGAACTCACGTCTCTTGCATCTCCTGCATTGGCAGGCAGATACTTCTGCCTATGGAAAACTTTCTGATTTGGGATCCTTTCTTGCGTCTGCTTTCTTACTGAGGGAGACAGAGCTTTTGATGCATTTAATACAAACAAATTCTTTTTAGACGGCCGAAACAACAGACGCAGTTTTAACTCTCTTGATCCCCTAAGTAAACGTTTGAGTAAAGCAACTAAAGCATGTTAAGCTAACCTCCACTCAAGAAGGTCTTTCTTGGGCTTCCCTGGTGGCTCAGTGGAGAAGGAGTCCACCTGCCAATCAGGAGCCATGGGCTCTATCCCTGGTCAGGCAAGATCCCACATGCCACAGGGCAGCTAAGCCCATGCCCACCATAACGAAAGACGAGCCCGCACAACAATGAAGACCCAACAGAGCCAAAAATAAGTAAATAAGTATTTTTTACAAAGGTCTTCCTTAGTGGCCCTCCCTTCTGTGGGCCCTTGGAAAAAGGCAGCTGGGTGCAGAGTCCCTGCCAGGGTGTTCAATCACGAGGCAAGATGTGGGTGTTTACTGAGTGTGTGCCTGCAATTCAAAGAGAAGGAGGGGTGGAATTTCACTGTTTGTTAGAGAATAGAAATAGAGGTGAACAGATTAGCTGGGAACACTCACTGTGGCTTCTCCGGTGGCTCAGTGATAAAGAACCCACCTGCTAGTTCAGGAGACATAAGAGACGTGGGTTCCATCCCTGGGTCAGGAAAATCCCCTGAAGGGAGGGCATGGCAACCCACTCCAGTATTCTTGCCTGAAGAATTCCATGGACAGAGGAGCCTGGCAGGCTATAATCCGTAGGGTTGCAAAGAGTTGAACACAACTGAAGTACTTAGCATGTACCCATTGACTGTGCTAAAGCTNGGGCATGGCAACCCACTCCAGTATTCTTGCCTGAAGAATTCCATGGACAGAGGAGCCTGGCAGGCTATAATCCGTAGGGTTGCAAAGAGTTGAACACAACTGAAGTACTTAGCATGTACCCATTGACTGTGCTAAAGCTGTGTTTTAGTCTGGGAGCAGTCAAGAAGGCAGATCCCAGGGAAGAGAGTTTAGGAGAAGGAATTAACACAGCAGGCTAGTTACAATGGGGTTGCAAGAGCTGAAAGGGGTTGAGGGGAAGTTGGGGGCGGGTAGTGACAGGGGAGATAACCCGGAGATTAACAGTTGCAGGAAACTGCTACCAGTCCTAGGGTTGCTCCTCCTCAAAGGGAGGAGACTGAGTCCTCAGACCCCAGGAGATGGGAGCTGGAGCTATGTGGGAGGGACTGCCTGGGGACCCCAGGGTTTTGGGTGCCAGGCAGGAGCTGCGATTTGGGGTGAGGGAAGGCCATGGTGGTGGTGGAGGGAGGGGCAGAAGCGGGGCAGGGGCTGCGAGGCAGACCTGAGTCCAAAGAGGACAAGTGGTCCCTGCCAGAGGCATAGCCACCGCGCAAGGCAAGGCTGGAAAGGGTGGAGGGCAGGATGGTCTGGGGTATACCAAATTCTTCTCATCATTCACTTCCGCCTCTCACTGGCCCAACCTAATGAAAGGCAAGGGTCCAGGAACTCAACCAGCACCTAGCAATCTGAGAGGACAGGGGAGCAGAGATGCGTCTGAAAGTGAGTAAGCAGGTGAACTGCTTACCTGGGCGAGCTGTTTCCCTGCCCTGGAAGTCTGGTGTACTCAGATACTCAGAGGGTTCAGTGGGTGTCCGTGAGACAACAGTGAGTGCTGCACGCTAAGTTGCTTCAGTCGTATCCGACTCTGCGACCCCATGGACTGTAGCCCACCAGGCTCCTCTGTCCATGGGATTCTCCAGGCGAGAATACTGGAATGGGTTGCCATTTCCCCCTCCAGGGGATCTTCCCAACCCAGGGATTGAACCCACGTCTNTGCGACCCCATGGACTGTAGCCCACCAGGCTCCTCTGTCCATGGGATTCTCCAGGCGAGAATACTGGAATGGGTTGCCATTTCCCCCTCCAGGGGATCTTCCCAACCCAGAGATTGAACCCACGTCTCTTGGGTCTCTTGAAGTGGCAGACAGCTTGTTTACTTCTAGGGCCACTTGGGAAGCCCGAGATGACAGTGAGGATGAAGAATGCAGAGTCCTGGGGATTGGATACTCCTGCTTCCAGGCTTCAGTGGACACAAACCAATAGATCTATAGATGGCTTATGGGAATAAAAGATCCCAGTTTCCCAAGCATCTCAGAGTAATCCTGAAAGTGTTAGGCACTCAGTCATGTCTGACTCTTTGGGACCCCATAGATTGTAGCACTTCTAGGATTCTCTGTCCATGGAATTCTCTAGACAAGAATACTAGAGTGGGTAGCCATTTCCTTCTCCAGGGGATCTTCCTGACCCAGGGATCAAACCCAGGTCTCTTGCAATGCAGGCAGATTCTTTCCCAACTGAGCCACCAGGGAAGCCCAAGACTAATTCTGTTCTTCCTTAGTTTCCCCAGAGCTGGTTGATGCTACAGGACTCAGATGAGGCTGGGAAGGATCATCTCTCAGCTCCCCTCCTTGACCCAAATTTCCTTCACCCCGTTCTACCTCTGGGAACGAAAATAAGATGTTCAGTTCAGTTCTGTCGCTCAGTTGTGCCCAACTCTTTGCAACCCCATGGACTCCAGCACACCAGGCCTCCCTGTCCATCACCAACTCCCAGAGCTTGCTCAAACTTATGTCTATCGAGTTGGTGATGCCATCCAACCATCTCATCCTCTGTTATCCCCTTCTCCTCCCACCTTCAATCTCTCCCATCATCAGAGTCTTTTCCAGTGAGTCAGTTCTTTGCATCAAGTGGCCAAAGTATTAGAGTTTCAGCTTCAGCATCAGTCCTACCAATGAATATTCAGGACTGATTTCCTGTAGGATGGACTGGTTTGAACTCCTTGTAGTCCAAAGGACTCTCAAGAGTCTTCTACAACTTATTGAGATGTTCTTCTCAAGAACTTCTCCACAGTTCAAAAGCATCAATTCTTTGGTGCTCAGCTGTCTTTATAGTCCAACTCTTACATCCATACATGACTACAGGAAAAACCACAGCTTTGACTAAATAAATAAGATGTTACTTATCCTTAAAAAGAGAGAGAGAGACTGTATTGCTGCTGGGTGAAAGCTAAATCCCTAAAAATGATTTCTGTATTACGTAATTGATCCACCAAATTTTCAGTTTGATTAAGCCAAGTTTACAGATTTTTTTTTAAATCATGGCCCTTACAAAGCTTTTATGTTCAGATCCATTCCATTCACTGTCCTCTGCTCCACTCCTCAACAACGATGATCAAGCTCACCCTCTCGCCCTCCAAATATTCTTTCCAAGCATGTTAATTGAGCATCTATTAAGGACTTGAAGATGGGGATTTGAAAATTAATAAGACCACTGCAGAATCGTTTCTGCAAATGGTGTCTTTCTGAAGAAAATAACACACAATGCAAGACCCAGATACCTCAGGGCCACCACCCCCAACACCTTCTCACCCCTCCCCACCCGAGCACCCTCGGGCACAGACTTGGAATCCCTGAGCCTTTGCCAAGCAAGCTTATAAACTCCTGTTCTGGGGCAACCCATAAAATAACATAAACTCTTTAGCAAAACTGTTAGGAGACAGAAAGAACACAACTTAGGCTTGCTGCAAAAATTGCTAAATTTTACCATCCTGTGCCCTTTGGCAAATCTAAGTCTGATAGCTGAGTAAAGTGATCCCAGTGCACTAGACAAGGCTTGGTGGGAGAGAATCAAATGAAAGAATCAATTTGAAAGTGGTTTGCAAACTCTAAACAGATATCAGCGTTTTTCCTTTGGTAAATTTCCTTCCTGGATAGAAATTTCCAAGAAGATTGAAGAGAAAGAGCATCACCGTGATGGGAGAGCGGGGTCATCTTCCTTTGATTTCGGCAGCTGAATGACCATTGGGTGATGGAGGCCAACGAGCTCCCCAAGCACTGGCCCATCACTGAAGTTCAAGTGTGAACAGTGACCTACCCACTTCCCACGTCAGAGCCCTCATGAAAGAAATGTGGCCCCAGCGACACCTCCTCTGGGCCCTCACCTGCACCCCGGAAGACACGACATGCACAGAAGGGAATCTGTGGGAGACCCTCCTTTACCAGCACCGTCCTCTCTCTGGCTGCTTGTCAGGCTTCTCTTGGGGGCTTCATGAACTCAAGTTCATGCTGACCTGAGATTCCTTATACCTCAGGTGGAGGACAGGACCCAGGGGGAGCGATGGGGAAGAATGCCTCCTAAATCTAATCTCTTGCCCCCAGTTTCTCTCCCTCCCACTCTATTTTCTGGTCCAGGAAGGGTCTGTTGTGGTTAGTTGTTTCTAGGTCTCCCCGCTTGCCCGCATTCTGAAGGACTGTGTTGTTGTTCTTTTCACTAGAGCAGGATTGCTATGCAGAGGTGGAGTGCGGCTGACTTTTTCCTTTGCTTCTTCTTTGTTGTTGTTTTTCAGTCGCTCAATCATGTCTTACACTTTGTGACCCCACGGACTGCAGCACACCAGTCTTCCCTGTCCTTCACCATCTCCCAGACTTTGCTCAAACTCACGTCCAAGGAGTCGATGATGCCATCCAACCATCTCATCCTCTGTCACCCCCTTCTCCTGCCCTCCCTCTTTCCCAGCATCAGCGTCTTTTCCAGTGCGTCGGCTCTTCAAATTAGGTAGCCAAAGGATTGGAGCTTCAGCATCAGTCCTTCCGATGAGTATTCAGGGTTGATTTCCTTTAGAATTGATCGGTTTGATCTCCTTGCAGTCCAAGGGACTCTCAAGAGTCTTCTTTGTACAACAAAAAGTATTACTTAAAAAAGAAATTATTCCCTGATTACTCAATGTCTTGGACATCCCAATCAGGTTCTTAAAACCAACAAATTCTTCTTTCCAAATGTTTTACTACTGTAAACCCATGCCTCAGAGTAATACCATCCAGAAAGGAGGATAATAATTACAGCAGTCTCCAAGTATTTCGAGTGATTCTCAGTTCTTCTTTGTTCACAGCTTAGCTTAGAGTTGTTTTGGGTAGAAGAATTTAAAAGTCAGCAATCTAGCAACTTCGAAATTACTGCAGCTGCCTACTGCCTTCCAGAAATAAGCACTCATGAACACTACAGACTCTATTTTTTTTACCCATACCTGTTCTATTTCTAGTATTCTCAAATCAAATGAAAGCTTGGAAACAACTTTGTTGACCACCCATCCCCACTTCACTGCACGATCAGTGAAGCCACGAGGATGGATGGAGCATCAGACTCGGTGCTGTAAGTGAGGCTGTCAGTTGAGGCATCCATAAGGACTTGATGCCCTGTTTCCCCCTTATTTCCTTTGCTTCTTTAGGAAGACCTTCCTGATGCCCTTGTTTGGCTAAATGACCCTGCTCCACACTACAAAGCTCCCCCTTGCAAAGCATTCTCTGAGTACATACAAAAATGTGCCTCATCTTCCTTAGCGTCTGGCACAAAACAGGTGACCCAAAATTCCTGATGGGAAGAGAAGGATTGTGTGTGTGGTGTGAGTGTGGGTGGTGAGACTATGAAGGACACGTTTTTCATTTGTGTTTATATGTGCCACTCACTGCAGGTAGCGCAGTGGTGAAGAATCTGCCTGCCAATGCAGGAGACTTAAGAGACACAGGTTTGATCCCAGGGTTGGAAAGATCCCCTGGAGAAGGAAATGGCAACCCACTCCAGTATACTTGCCTAGAAAATTCCATAGACAGAGGAGCCTGGTGGGCTACAATCCATGGAGTCGTGGAGTCAGATACGACTGAGCATACATACAAAAACATTACAACATCCCCATGTTCCAAGGCTTCCTCTGAATCTTAGAATTTTCTGATCATCGCATCCTCTGTTTGCAGGTTCAGAGGACCCAGGAACTCCTTAGAGTCATCTCAGCAATGCTTCCAACCCTTCGTTTGATGGATTGCTTCTGCCAACAGCTGCAGTAGCCGGCTTGTTGGATCCACAGTGGAGACAGCAAAACCTCTGGTTGCTCAGAAAGGTGAGTCTTGTTCCATGGGACCTTTTTCAGGTTCAGAAAATAGAAATCACTTAAACTACATTAAGTAAAAAAGGAGAAAGTCTTACGAGGACAGCAGAGCATCTCGCCGAGCAGCCCAGATGTGGACGGTCAGGGACCAGAAAGCAGCAGGGGTCGGTGTCCCTGGCTCTCACCCTGCTTCTTTCTGTGGCCCTGGCTGGTCTGCTCTGCTTCTCAGGCCACGTGGTCGGGAGATGCTCTTGCCAAGACCTCTCGCCTTTACAAAGTCTCTGTATTTTATTTTCACTTGGCTGTGTCAGGCCTCAGCTGCAGCTTGTGGGATCTTCGTTGTGTTCTGTGGGGTCGGTCCCTGCTTGTGGCGGGGGGTTTAGCTGTTCCCCGCCATGTGGGATCTTAGTTCTGTGACCAGGCGCCGAACCCGAGTTCCCTGCATTGGACGGCGGATTCTTCATGACTGGACCACCCGGAAAGTCCCTACACGGACTCTCTTCTGTTAGACCCAGGCTGAAGTGTTCACCAGCTCAAAGTTAGGGCTAGAGTCCTTAGTTCTTGCTTGCCTACTCAGGAATGAATTCAGGCAAGGGGGCAGAAGGTAAAGAGTCAAGTGAGAAGTTTATTGAAAAGAAAAGTATGAGCGGAAAGGCACATGGGTAAGCTCAGAGAGAGAGAATCACGTCTTTGGGGAGTTTAAATCCTTTATAAGGGTGCAGTTTTACGGGTATTTTCCTTCCTTCAGGCCACTCGTCTTGCTTTGTCCCCACCCTGGTTAATTTGTCTCAGGACCCTCCCCTCGGGTGTGCACGCACCCCTCAGCCAAGATGGATCTTGAAGTGAAGGCTGCTGGGAAGAGCGAGACTCATCATGGCCTGGCATTATCCCTCGACTTTGGGCCCACATGGAGTCTTTCTGCACGTGTGTAGTGTCACCCCTGTCATGAAAGGGGAGAAGGGGAGAGCCCTTAATCCTTTCCTCAGTTTTTTGTTCTTTCCCTTTTCCTCCTTGCCATGATGATTACCTTGAGATGTTTACAAGAGACAAGGACTGGCTATTTGTAAACAGGAGGCTGATTGTAAATTCCTCAGCTGGGGCCCACCTACCTTTCCTCTCAGGAAATGCAAACAGGAGGCTAGTGGTAAATGTCCAGCCTGGAGCCTATCTATCTCTTATCTCTCTCACTGGGAGGCCCAGTTCTGCTCAGCACTTCCTCTCCTGCAATTCACTGTGACCAAAACAGTCAGAAAGCTCAAAAATCTCTAACCAGATAGAGATAATTATAACAACAGTTTTGTCAGCTGGTATTTGTGATCTGTGGGTCCTACGACTGGGCCTCTCTTGCCTAGCTAAAGGAGGTTCACTCTAGGCCTTAAATTCCCAGGATCTCTGAGTAAATTCAAATCAGCCCATTATTAGTAGCAAAAACTAACCCAGGAAGACCAGTATTAACATTTTTATATAACATCCTTTTGGAAATTCTGACCAATGCATTAAAACGTTAAGTAGAAGGAAGGGACACAAAAATCATATTACATATAAATTTAGTATAAAACAAAGGAGGCTTCATATAGAGACAGGAAGAGTTATTTAATACATTGTTAAGGAATTCCTAATTAGCAATTCAGAAAGATATCTCTGGCCCTGATCTCTCTCCATACACCAGATACTAATTTAATTCCATCTACATTCAAGAGTTACACACTTAATGACAAGCTATTGGAGGGAGAAAATCCAGAAGGAAATAGAAGTGAATATTTACCAAATCTGGGTATGAAGAAAAACTTTCTAAGTGTAAATTTTCCAGGAAAAAAAAGAAAACAACTGCAAGCTTTTTAAAAGTTAAAATTGACCATGGTAAATCAGAAATAAAATCATACAGCAGAACTTCAATAACAGTCAACAGCAGAGTGGAAAAAGAATTGCAGCAAACAAAATAGGAGTAAATATCTTTAACCTGTAAATACTTTATACAAATTGATAGGAAAAATGCTTAAAATCCTGTAGTTTAGTAAACAAAGGATGTGAGCTGACAACCCACACAAAAGAGGAAATAAAACTAGTAAACAGGCATTAGGAAATGTGCAGTCTCACAAGTCAAATTTAAAATAAAGCATAAGGTCCCGTTTTCACCCGTTTGCGTCTTCTTTTTTTTTTTTTTTAATGGAAATACCCAAAGTTAATGAGAAGGTAGAAAAACCAATGCCATTTATACAAGGCTGGCAGAATGATCAATTAATACAAACACATAGGAAAATAATTGAGAGAAACTTACCCCTTGACCTACTATTTCTACTTCCTTGAGTTCATATCCAAAATAAGAACAAATATATTCATTGTAGTGATATTGATAAAGAAGAAGAGTTTAAAACCAACTTAAGGTTCAAAGCTGGTAGAAGTGTTAGCAAATTATGGCTTATTCTATCATACACACATTTAATGAGCACTTACTATCAGCCAGGGTCTGCACAGGAGCTGAAGAAACAGATGGACCAGGCAGGTTCTCAGTAATGGGGCATATTACATGAGGTAGAGGGGAGAAAAGGCAGGGAGTAGACAGTTATTGAGGAACTGCTATGTGTTTGGTATTTTATATATATTACTCTGAGGTCCTGAGCCACATAGTGTGAGAGTAGAGACGGGTCATACAGCCCTACTCATACAGGGCCCGCCTATGTTTCATTCTTTCTCTCTTCCATCTCTCGTCCTCCCTGCTTGCCTCTCAGATTAGCCCTAGAAACGATGGTGGGTGACAAGTTTTGGCTGGAAGAAGGGGATTTAGCTTCTGGGCTCTGTGCCAATTAAATCTCCAATGCCCTGCAAAGCAGAAATTCTAGAGCTACTACCAGCTAAGAATTCTGATTATTTTTCCTCTTAACATCCCAAAGAATTGCTGTCTTGTATCTCAAACTCGCCAGATTATTCTGCCAATAAATGTTGCTTTTTGATAGAATCCCATCTCCTGTAAGCCGGTTGGGACTATAAATAGAAAAAGAAATTTTCACATAAAAAAACATGCAAGCAAACAAAAACCTTTAATTGCTTTCCAATACCTAATATTAAATTTAGACACTGATTTTTCCATAGCTTCCATAACCCACTCTCTCAGCACCTGTTTTCTCTAAAACGTCATCTCCATTCCATCACATTCCATTCAACAAGCCACTTTGCAGCCAGTGACTCAATTTTGGACTTGAAGATATAAGACAACACAGAAATAGAATCAGACATGCAAATTTAACAGTAAATAATGAAAGAAATGCAAATGATGTGAAAAGTTAACTGGGTTATCACCCAAGACAGGAACAGGGTAATCTTTGTAATGTGTGTAAGTTGCTACATATGTAATGATCGTTAAGAATGTAACAGGATATCTGGTCCTAACCATTAAACTTAGTTTCAAACTGGTGACACATATGCTACTGAAATGACTTCACAGTTCCCTGGTCCCCTGCCTGAGGGACAACAACGGGCTACTGACCACAGGTCAAGGGGAAATTCAACCCAAGGGACTTTTAAAAGAAAACAGAATTTGGGAAGAGATGGTAGAATCTAGGGAGGATGTGGGAGATGTTCCAAAACCCAAGAGGACAAGCGGTGCCTGGTCGCCCACCTGCCTCTTTCCTCGAGCCCCCCACCTCCCAACCCAGGAGAGCTGCAAAGAACAAACTAGAAGGAGGGAAAGGGGCTGAGGATGAAAAGGAGGTAAAGAAGCTCCAGCTTAGAAAAAAAGACCTGGGCTAGGAGGCAGCCGCCCAGCGGATCAAAGGCAGATGCCGAAAAGTAGCTAGAACGAAGTGCCTTGGCCTGAGCACCCAGGACGCAGGAAGGGCAGGGTGGAAGGTAAAAGGCTGAGGTTTTGGAGTAGGGTCTAAATGGATCTTTGTGGCAGAGGAGAAAGAGACATGCCTTGTTCCCTGGGGCTTTCAGTAAGGGTGTCCTGGGTGCCAGGTGAGTCTCACCAGGAGATTGTGGGCATTGCAGAGGGGTGTGGTCACCCCAGGCTAACAACTCCCGCCAGGGCGCTCTTGCCTCCCAATTCTCTCTGTCCAGCCAGAGCGCCCCCCATGCCCCCTCAACCCGAGTCACAGCCTCCCATCACCCTGAACCAGGTCAGACCCACTGGCGACACTGGGGCTGAGAGTACCCCCTGGGCCACATTAGAATCTGATTGACATTTTGCCGGGTTTGGAGAGTGACATGTGGGTGGAGAGTCAAAGGAACTGTCATTAGAATATCTTCTTCGTGATGTGTCATGCGGAGCGGTGGGGGGTGGGGTGGGGTGGCTATCAAAGCCAGGTCATTCACTGATGAGCATTCTTAAGACGGAAGGACTATGTTAAACACAGCTTAACCCTTTTTGTTGTTGTACCGGGTCTTTGTAGCTGCGCTCAGGTTTTCTCTAGTTGCGGCGAGCAGGGGCTACTCTTTGTTGAGGTGTGCAGGCTTCTCATTGTGGTGGCTTTTTTCTCGTTGCAGAGAAGAGACGCTAGGAGCATGGGCTCTGGGGTTGTGGCACATGGGCTCGGGAGTTGTGGTGCATGGACTTAGTTGCTCTGTGGCATTTGGAATTTTCCCGGACCAGGGATTGAACCCGTGTCCCGTGCATTCGCAGGTGGATTCTGTGCCACCAGGGAAGTTCCTGCAGCTTAACTTTTTACGTGGCTGAAGAATGTCTATTCTGCCTTAACTATTTTAAGGCAGAGGCATCTGGGAGTGCCTACGGAAGGGGGGCATTTTAACTTAGTTGGCAAAAGCTTGGGTTCTGGAGCAGAGACTGTCTGGGCTCTAACGTCCATTCCACCTCTCTCTGATTGCATCGCCGTGGGCTCCACATGCTTCCGTGTCCTCATTTGTAACTGAAGCTAATGCTGGTGCCGTCTCACAGGGTTGTGGTGAGGATTAACTGAGTTGTAACGAACGCAGTGGGCAGTGCTTTGTTGTTGTGTAGTCACTAAAGTTTTGGCCAACTTTTAAAGCAGAGTGAGCGCTCACCCACAATGAACAAGCATTCTCTCTTCTCAAGGCTGGCCGGGTCTTTTCCCTGTGTTGATTAGGAAAATGTAGATCTAGAACTAGTTAAACCAGCATCTCATTTTGTTGCTAGGCAACCAGCTCTGAGTTCTGCGAAGAGCACATCGTGGTGTGCAGTGACCCCCTAGCAATCGATTCCCAGGCAGGCTGTTGCTAAGCATGGTTTTGTGTTCCCCAAAGCTCATTTCAGACGTGGAGGAGGAGTGAGGCATGCGCACACCACACAGTCCTTGAGCATGAGCAAAACCAGCCTTTCCAGCTGGAGAGGCTCATAATGGGCAAAGAAAATAAAAAAGAAAACAGGGCTTTGCTGGTGGTCCACCGGTTCAGAATCTGCCTTCCAATGCAGGGAATGCGGGTTTGATCCCTGGTCAGGGAAATGAGATACCACATGTCTCAGGGCAACTAAGCCCATGCGCTAGAACTAGAAAAAGCCCTTGCGCTGTAATGAAGATACAACATAGTCAAAATTAAATACATAAGAAATAAAATAAAAAATTCAGTTTAAAAATAAGAAGAGTAAGTGGTGGTGTGTGCTTGTACCCACCTGCAGGAGTGAGAGAAGTCACCCGTATGATTTCCCCTTCTCTGGGGTGAAGGAGATTGTCATATGTCTTCAGGGTGCTATTCTCTGCAGAACAGGGGCTGTTTGTCCTTTTTCCTCTTGGGGTCTGGGGTTGCATGGCCTGGGTACGAACCTGGATGTGTGGTTCCTAGTTGAGAAGGGGCAAGGCTGGAAGCATCTACTACCATGCACGTGCCTCCCCTCAGGGAAGTCAGGGATCGGGGCACTGAATCCAGGGGACCTGTTCTCCCTCATCCACTCATTCACTCATTCATCTGTATCCTTAAATAGGTATTGAGTGCTAAGTGCCCAAGATTTGTTAGGCACTGGGAATAAAGCCTAAAGCAGGACAGTTACTCTCCATCTTGTCCTGATACTTAGTTAAAAAACAAAATGCACTCGAGCTAGTTTATCAGAGTATTTATTGAAATGTACTAGGTTGCTTACAGAACCTCCCCAGCAGTAGGGGAAGTGGGACTAGTGGCTACACAGCTAGGCACGTTGTCGGGAACACAGTTCTCGATGGCCCTTGCAGTTAGGCTTGGGCCTGAGCCAAGCCCCGGTCCCAGGTTGGGACCCTTTGGTCAGGACCTCAGCCCTGCTGCCTCTGAGAACTCACTTCCTGCCACCGTCACGCAATGACTCTGCCTGGCCTCCTTCACTGAAGTCTGGAATGGATGCAAGTGATGAGTGGAGCCTGGGTCGCATATCTGAGCCCTGGCTGCAAGGGAGGCTGGGAAGTATATTTCTGGCCTTCTCGTACAAGGTGAGAAATTCTCCAAACATGAGAAGTGTATTCCAAAGGTGCCGGGATCCTGGGATCTCAGGGCAGCCTCAGAGCTTTCAGACATGCATTGTCTTTGCCCTCTTAACCTTTATAGTCTACTGGAGGATTCGGGCAAAAAAGTCAGCGAGGACAGCCCGTGTGACCAGTGAGTGTTGTGCCAGGTGGGGTTCAGCTGTGAGAGACACCCAGAGGGATCCCCACCCAGATGACGGGGTCAGGAAGGATGACCCAGGGCAAGTGATACCAGGCTGATCCTGAAGGATGAGTGTGAGCCTGTCAGCAAAGGTGAAGAAGACCCTCCCGATTCCAGGTGTGACAGGGCCAGAGGTGAGTCACTAAGGAGTTCAAGGAGAGAGAGATGTTCTGTGCTGCTGGAGAGAGGGTGTGGCTGATATAGGCTAAGGTATGAGAAACACTGCTATAAATAATATGCTCTGTCGCTGCTTTTTGCATTTTCAGTGTTGGACTAATATATCCTACATGCTAAGTCGCTTCAGTCGTGTCAACTTCTTGTGACCCCATGGACTGTAGCCTGCCAGGCTCCCCTGTCCATGAGATTCTCCAAGCAAGAATACTGGAGTGGGTTGCCATTTCCTCCTCTGGGGAATCTTCCCCACCCAGGGATTGAACCCGCATCTCTCTACGTCTCCTGCATTGGCAGGCACGTTCTTTACCACTAGCGCCACCTGGGAAGCCTGACTTCCCACAATAAAAAAGGAGCAGCTTTCCCATCCTTCCTCTTATTCCAATACTGTGCATTGTAACTGTGGTTAGATCACAATCAGTATTTATATTTAACTATGTAAGTGCTCTTCATAGCTGAGCGTGTAGTGTTCCACTGTGGTTTTTTCCTTTTCTGCATGTGTCTTTGTTTCATATTATAGAACTGTTGCTTTCTTCCCTTTGCTCACTTTTCTGCCTACTCACCAGTTGATTATTCATCCTTAGACTCTCCACCAGCAGTGTTAATCTGCTCTCAATCCATTCTGTCACAGTGAGGGTCCCTAGCTGTCTCCCTTTTCTTCACACCAGAGTCTTGTTCCTTCCGCTTACTGACATCTTTGCCTGTTGAGACCTGAAGATGCAAGTCTGGGTGTGTGGCAAAGGAGGAGACGGATCCCAGTGCCCTGGGCCTGACTCCTGAGGGTCAGAGGCCTTCCAAGGAACCCCAGCTTTCCCACAGTGATACGGAGCCATGGAAGCTGCTCATGGAGTCAGCCCACTCTCCTGGTACCCAGATGTCTGCTCAGCATACCCAAGGGGACTCTGTCCTCTTTTCTCCATGTTTTTGGAACACCATCCCAAACCACAGTGCAGTTCCCAAGCACTTTAAGGCTCATCCAGCTCTGACACTATCATTGGCTGAACTGGTCTAAAGACACATCCTATGATCTGGGCTGTGTTCGAAGAGGAATGGGACCAACTGGCAGACAATGTGGGTTCTTCTTCTGGACCTTCTGGTTGCTGCTTGCAACCAGAAGTCCCTCTGCTTCTCCAGGTCTCTTTCTTCACGTGTGCAATGGTTTTATAGACCTTCCCTGTCAACCTACAGAGTTGTGAGGAAGGTTACATGAGCTGGCAGGTGTGAACGTGCTTGTCAAGTAGTAAAGGATGCACAAAGGCACGTAAGTTGCTGCATGAATGAGAGTGAGGGCCAGACCCAAGAAAAGGGGAAGCAAGAGGTGTTGGCCTTGACATTTCTTACTACTCACCTTCTGGGCCCTTCCATATCAATGCCCATATATGTAGTCTGACACCAGAAGAGAAGCTGGGTGTGTAAATGGCTGATCACATTAGCGTACATTCATTTAGTGTTCTACTTCCCTGAGCCATTTTAATTGAGTGGAAGAAGGGAAACACAAAGGAAGGGATTGATAATGCAGAGACACAGGTCCCTGAGACCTGAGTATTTAATAGGAGTATAGAGCAGGGGGTCTCCCTTACACCTTGCAGGTGGCCTCACCTGGTCCAAGGATTCCAGCATCAGAATAGGGGAGTGGGCGGAGCTCTAGAGCCCCAGCCTAATGCCAAGCCCCTTTCTCACGCTACAGAGAATGGGAAGCAAAGTTTGGTGGAAACCTGGAACAGTGAGCAAGTGAGTCATTAAGGGATGCTGTCTATGTCTAAATAGCCTGCCAGGTGAGGAAAACCCACGAATAAAATGTTAACACCACTACAGCCTTTTCTGGAAAGCTGTCCACCAGCCCCAGGCCTCGAAGACTGCCCAGCTGCTGCTGTTAAATCGCTTCAGTCATGTCGGACACTGTGCAACCCCACAGACGGCAGCCCACCAGGCTCCTCTGTCCCTGGGATTCTCCAGGCAAGAATACTTGAGTGAGTTACCATTTCCTTCTCCAATGCGTGAAAGTGAAGTCGCTCAATCGAGTCTTTGCGACCCCATGAACTGTAGCCTACCAGGCTCCTCCATCCATGGAATTTTCCAGGCAAGAGTACTGGAGTAGATTGCCTTTTCCTTCTCCAGGCAAGACTGCCCAGAGTGGAGGAGAAATGACTACCTCAGAACTGGACAGAGGTAGAGATGTCTCTGCCCTTCTCTGGCCGTCCCTATCTCTCACTGTCATTGTCTGAGCACCTCCCCCCACTTCATTTCTGGCTCTTTTAAGGCGAGCCCAGGGCCTCCACTCACACCCACCCACTCCTGCCAGATTCACCGGAGCTGCCGGGGACCCAGCCCTAGGGACGGCAGTTATAGCCCGTGGAGGATGTGACGGTGACCTCAGAGAATCACAAGACTTGGGAAAATGCAGCTGGCCCTTTCTACAAAAGTTGGTTTTCCAGACTTCTCCTCAGGACTTTATTAGATCTTTTGAAGCCAGGAGACAAATAAGCATTTTTTTTTTTTAGGCAAGCGGGGGTCACGCTGAGTGTGACTCCACTCGAGTCCCAATCCAGTGCCTCTTGCACTCACGCCCTGCCCCGGGAGGAGGCTGGCGACCGGGGCCTGCCACTGATGTGGCGGTGCCCGCCTTCCAGCACCTGCTGCTCCACAACCGGAACAACCCCTTCCACCCAGGCGGCCTTCTCCTCCTCCCAGAGGGCATTCTCCTCCTCCCAGAGAGTCTTCTTATCCTCCCAGAGGACCTTCTCCTCCTCCAGAAGGGCTCTCTCCTCCACCCACAGGGCCTTTTCTTCTTCCCACAAGGCCTTGTCCTCCTGAAGGAGGTTCCGGTCTCTTTCCCACAAGGCGTTGTCCTCCTTCCAGAAGGCCCTGTCTTCCTTCCAGAAGATTCGGTACTTTTTCCAAAAGGCTTTCTCTTCTTCCCGGAAAGATTTTTCCATTTCCCAGAAGGCTTTTTCCTCTTTCCAGAAGGTTTTCTCCTCTTCCCAGAAAGGCCTATCCTCTTCCCAAAAGCCCAAGATCTCACCGCGGAAGGCACGCATCTTGCTCCGGAAATTCCACATCTCTTCCCGGAAGTCTTCCATCTTCTCCCGGAAGTGTCTCATCTCCTCGCGGAAGGCCTTTTCTTCCTGGAGCTTGTGGATTAGTTTCTTTTGGCGAATGCTGGAGGAGGAGACCACCAGCGAGCGGAAGCAGGCAAGCCCCATCCATTTTCTCACCTTGAAGGGAAACATAGTCCCGGTTGGCCCGGATGGCAAGGTGGCTGTGATGGAGGACAGGGCCACTGGCCAGGATCAGGTCAGCTGGTCCAACCCTGTGGGGGGACGGGAAAGAGCACACCCTTGAATATAGCATCCCAGAGGGCAAGCCTTGGAGTCTGTGTGTCACTATTGAGATTTTTTTTTAATCTTACATCTTTTTTACATTTCATGTATCTGTTCTTTTGCAAATTCTTTTCTCATTTAGGTTATTACAGGATACTGAGCAGAGTTCCCTATTCTACACAGTAGGTTCTTATTGGTTATCTATATTATATAATAACAGTGTGTACATGCCAATCCATCCCTCCCCCCAACCCTTACTCCATGACAATCATAAGTTGGTTCTCTAAGTCTCCAAGTCTGTGAGTCTGTTTCTCTTTTGTAAATAAGTTCATTTTATCTTTTTTTTTTTAAGCTTCCACATATAAATGATACCATATAATATTTGTCTTTCTCTGATTTACTTCAATTGATGTGATAATCTCTGGGGGCATACATGTTGCTGCAAATAGCATTATTTCATCCTTTTTTATGACTGAGTAATATTCCATTGTATATATCTACCAGTTCCGCTTTATCCATTCTTCTGTTAATGGATATTTAGGTTGCTTCCATGTGCTCTTGTAAGCAGTACTGCAGTGATACTGCAAGGATACAATGGGGTGCTTGTATCCTTTTGAACTATGTTTTCCTCTGGATATATGCCTAGGAATGGGATTGCTGGATCATATGCTAGCTCTGCTTTCAGTTTCTTAAGGAACCTTCATTTTGTTCTTCATAATGGCCGTACCAGTTTGCATTCCACCAACAGGGTAGGTGGGTCCATTATTGGGAAATTTTAACCATTGTTCTCTTTGTCCTCCTGGTTGTGTTTTTGAGGGACAAGCTTTGGTAGAGAAAGATACTGGATGATCATGGCTTTGGGCTGAAGAGGTGATCAGTACATTCAAAGCTCAAGGCTGCTAAAATAACAGGCCAACAAGGTCAGTGGTTCTCAACTAGGATGTCAGGGCACACAAGTGTGATATGATCAATTAAGACATATGACAGTTTTGTTTTACTTTTAAATAATCAAGTGCCACAGCCACATAGTGATTTCTTTGTGTTACATCAACCAGAATATATCTGAGGTTTTGGCTCTCTCACCGTGGAGTTGCTCATAACCTACTGATGGGTGTGCTCAAAGCAGGGGGCCACACATGTGCATGTCCTCTATTACAAGCCATGTGGTAAACAGAAGATGAAACCCTTGGACCTACAGGAGTCAGTTTAGTAGGAGGGTCTATTTTGGGAACATAAGTTTGAAACCAAGATGTGAAAGAGGACACAATGTTTTCTAGGATGTGGGAAAGAGGAACTGTTAACATGGTAGCCAGTAATAGTGAACAATAATGACACATTATGACCCAGCAGATCTGCTCCCAGATATGTGCCCTGAGGCAACTTATGAACTATGTCCAGGTTATGTGCACAGGAATGTTCAAGCAGTTCTGTTCATAGGGCTTGACAGTGTAAGCAATCCAGTGACCATAGCAATAACATGAGTTTAAATGTAGTGGTCTGTTTGTGTAATGGAGAGCACAGCTATGTGTGACCATGTAGACGAACCTTGTAAACAGAATGCTGAAAGAAAGAAGCTGGTTCAAAGACTTTGAAGGAAAAATTTTCAAATAGGCAAAATTAAATTCTATTGTTTCGGGCAACATACTTAGGGGATGACACAAAAGAGACAACAAGGGAGTAAATCCCATTAAATCAAGATGGTGATTATATAGGAGGTTGGGATTAACATATACACACCATTATGTGTAAAATTGGAGAAGGGAATGGCGATCCACTCCAGTATTCTTGCCTGGAGAATCCCATGGACAGAGGAGTCTGGAGAGCTATACAGTCCGCAGTGTTGCAAAGAGTCAGGCATGACTGAACAACTAATACACATATTCATAAAATAGATACCCAACAGAGACTGACTGTTTAGCACAAGGAACTCTACTCAATATTCTGTAATAACCTATATGGGAAAAGAATCTGAAAAAGAATAGAGATACGTGTGTGTATAACTGAATTACTTTGCTATACACCTGAACCTACCACATCAACTCCAATATAAAATAAAAATTTAAAAAGATAGTAATTACTTGTGTGTGAGGGAGGGGTTGGGGAGGTAGGATACTAGGGGTCGTGATTGGGTGGGTATATGAGCGGGCTTCTGAGGGGCTAGTAGTCATATTCCATTTCTTTATTTGGTGGCACTGGCGTGTGTATTCATTATTTTTTTTTAAGTGCTAAATTGTCTGGATATTTTATATACTCCAGTAAATGTACTGTATTTCACAGTGAAATAAAAGCTTGGGAAGGAAGAAGAAATAAAGAGAGCAGGGAGGAAAGAAGGAAGGAAAGAATGAGGGAGGAGGGGAGGAGACGTCCACACACTGCCATTATCTGATGTATCAGGTATCAGAACCATCCACAAAAATCCCGGTAACAAAGGTGGGCTGAGAGATGAGGAAAAGGTCTGAATGTGAGACAGCAGTTAGAGTGCAGGGAAGACAAGGGTTTAGATTTCGATGTCGAGCTTTCTGGAAACATCCTCCAGGGTCTGGCCTCACACAGTGGGCCTTGCCAAGTACCACAACACCATGGAGCATCGTGAGTCCTTTCAGGAAATTTACAGACTTTCTCTCTCTTTTTCTACTTTCTGACTCAGGAGCAGGGAGTGAGGGAGAAGGAAAGAACACATAGCCAGTGTGTGTGTGTGTGTGTGTGTGTGTGTGTGTGTGTGTGTGAGAGAGAGAGAGAGAGAGAGAGAGAGAGAGAGAGAGAAAGGGAGAGATGCCAGCATTGGACTGATGGCAAAAATATTTAGCAACTTTGTCACTAATTTTAAATAAAATCTTCCCTCCTCATGCAACCCTACAGCTAAAGGAAAATATAGATGCCCACACGAAGAAGCAAATGTAGAAACATTGGACGTTTTCACTGAAGACAATAATCTATTTTTCAAAAGACAATGAAACAAAGTTTACAAAAGTCTTTTCTGTGTGGGACCTATCTGTCCCCAGTGAGTCCCCTGCACAATAAACATTTGTGCAGGCTTCTCTGTCTTTCTTCTGCAGAATTTCCTGTACATCTCCCAATGCAGACAGTGACCACCTTCCAAATGACACTAGAATTTTATTTCTTATTCCATAAGCAGTGTTTGCACAAGCTAGAGAATTCACTTGAAACAGTTTAATAAATTCCCCTTTCCTTTATGCCATAGATACCAATAACCATCCAGTTCTACATTTCATCCCGTCAGTAACCACCCAAGTTCTACATTTCACCCCATCCATGTGATCCCCAGCTGTTATTTTGTGGCTCTTTCTGGCCTCACACTTTCTGCAGGTCTAACATCAGTCATTGCTTTTAGTTGGCTCTACTTTTAGGGCTGGTCTCCTCAAAGAAACCGAGCGTGTCTGCCTTAATGAAGAGAGAATGCAAAGCTGAGTGGAGAAGTCAACTCAGGGAAGCTGGCCCAGCCCACAGAGTCCCTTGAGAATAGAGCAAGCTACATACTGAAGGTCAGCGAGCACTGAGGGCCCACTGAACACAGTTTTCTCCTGAATCTAACTCCCCATGTGGGGAGCAGCAGGGGACATCTGCTTATGACATTCATTGAACAAGTGTTTTGTAGAAATATACATAAGAAAAGTATTCAGGGGCACTCTTGTTCTCAGAAGCATTATCAAGAAAACAGAGGTCCATGAACTGGAACTCCCCTCCAGCTCACTCTCTTGGCGTCCACCTCCATCTTGAATGCCCTCTGGGCTCCCAGACAAGGCTAGGCTTTCCCCCATCTCCTCCCAACTGCATGGTGACCTTAGTTTCATCAGTGATCCCTCAATTCATGAACCGTCCACATCTTGCCCTCTGCTCAATCTGACCTCTCAGCACACAAACACATGCTCAAGTCTGCCTCATCTTAAAACCAACCAACACACCAACCCCTCAAAACCAAAGTCCTCTGACTCTATTGCTGATGCTCCTGCTAAGTCACTTCAGTCATGTCCAACTCTGTGTGACCCTATAGACCCCACCAGGCTCTCCCGTCCCTGAGATTCTCCAGGCAAGAACACTGGAGTGAGTTGCCATTTCCTTCTCCAATGCATGAAAGTGAAAAGTGAAAGTGAAGTCGCTTAGTCGTGTCCAACTCTGTGTGACCCCACAGATGGCAGGCCACCAGGCTCCTCCGTCCATGGGATTTTCCAGGCAAGAGTACTGGAGTGGGTTGCCATTGCCTTCTCCCTCTCTATTGATAATTCTCTCTAAATAGTCTTCTTAAAAGAGCGGTTGACAACCGCCATCCCCGTTCCTGTATTGCATCTGCACCACCATGCTTCAGCAATCTTGTGCCCCCTAAGTTCACCAAAACGCTGTCTCTTCAGATCACCAGTGACCCACTGGTTGTTCAGTCCTTACCTTACTGACCTCTTGGCAGCACTGGACATGAATACTTTTTGAAACTCCTTCCCTCTTGACATCTATAATGCCAGGCCATTATGTTCTCCTCCCACGCCCCTGATAATTCTAGTCTTTTTGTGGACTTTTCCCAACAGAATATATTTTATCCATTTCAAGTGGAACCTACCTCATAGGGCTCTTGTGGGGAATAAACTGGTATGCTGAGTGCCAAGTACAGTGCCTAACACAAGCAATTCCTCAATAAATAGGAAATAAGGATGACTATAGTTACTATTTTGTATCATTTTCAATCTTCTTACAGTGCATGCCGGGACAGTCATGATCCACCCCTACAAACATTTTAGCGCTACCTCTCAGCCATCTCCCCTGACACCTGTGCTCTGGTCACCTGGAATTCCTCAAACGTTGAGTTTTCCCCACTTCTATGTCATGCTGTTCTCTCTCCCTGGATAGTCTTGCCCAAATCTACTTCCCTTCATTCAGGTAACACTTCAAGACTCAAGGAGTCCCCTCTCTTAGGCAGCTTCTCCTGAAACCCAAAACTCCTCTACCAAGTTCAGACTGAGCAAACATCCTACCTACCCACTCCACCCCTGCCTCGCCTGCCACCTTCCTGCTAGGAACATTTCATCTCCCATCTGTCTGTGCTGCGTTTAGCACAACGTCTGGTACATAATAGATGTTCGCTAAACATCAGCTGACTGAGTGGCAGTCTTTCTGGGTTAGAATGTTGGAAAAAATTTATCTCCAAAGTTTTCCTTATTACCACTCCAATTATCTTTGAGAAAGAGATAAAATAAGTACCATGTCAAATACGTAGATTGCCCATTTAGATATAAAGTACAATATAAAACTGTAAATGTGTGTCTATATGGGTATAAAAACATGAGTCAAAGACACATCTCTAATCTTCAATCTTATAAGTCAAGGCTAGGAACTGATTTCACTATGTTTAGAACTAACCCTACCCAGTCTAAAGCCAACAGTTACTTACTGCTTAGCTGTTTCCCAACTGGGCAAGTTCTGCAGCCCTCAGAGGGCAGGCAATCATTGTCACATCAGATCTCTAGTGATGTCACTTTGACAGGCTCCCCTAACACTGTTTGCAAAGACCCCTCTGTTCCCTCTCAGTCCTGACTCACAAGGTGGAGAGAGCCCAGATAGGACCCCAAATGAGAGACTCTAAAGAGTGGAGGAAGAACCTGGAAAGACTTCATCTTCCATCTTTGACTTCATCAATAGGCTGGCATTGTTGATGACTTGCAAATGATTGTTACCTCACATTCTACCTGGATGGTGTCCAGGAGCAGTCTTCCAGGGAATAACGTTCTGTGGAGTGGGGAGAGGGTTAAATGTAATGAATCATTTCTTTTGCTGCTTTCAGGATTCTCTCTTTTTCTCTCTCTTTTGACAGTTTGACGTGATGTGTCTAAATGTGGGCCTCTTTGGGTTTGTACTGCTTCAAGTTTGTGAAGCTTAGATGTAGAGATTTGATGCAGATTTTCCTCGCATTTGAGAAGTTTATGGCTATTTCTTCAAATAACCTTTCTTTCTCTTTCTTTCTCTCCTCTCCTCCTAAGATTCCTATCATACATATGTATCCGTATCATATGTAATTTGATGGTGTCCCACTAATCTCTGAGGCTCTGTTCATTTCTCTTCACTCTTTTGCCTTTCTGTTGTTTAGACTGGATCATCTTAAGTGACCTGTCTTCAAGTTCACTAATTCTTTCTTCTGCCTGTTCAAATCTGCTGTGAGCCCCTCTGTTTTTCATTTTTAAGACCAGAATTTCTATTTGGTTCTTTTAAANATATGTAATTTGATGGTGTCCCACTAATCTCTGAGGCTCTGTTCATTTCTCTTCAGTCTTTTGCCTTTCTGTTGTTTAGACTGGATCATCTTAAGTGACCTGTCTTCAAGTTCACTGATTCTTCCTTCTGCCCGTTCAAATCTGCTGTGAGCCCCTCTGTTTTTCATTTTTAAGACCAGAATTTCTATTTGGTTCTTTTAAAAAAAATAAATTTTCTTTATTGATACATCATTCTCATGCTTACCTTTAATTCTTTAGACATGGTCTCTTTTAGTCCTTTGATCACATATATAACAGTTGTTTCATGTCTTAGTCTAGTAAGTTAACATTTGCACTTCCTTAGAGACAGTTTTTAACCAAAAAGGAAATAACTCAGAATCATAGTTTCTATTGACTCCCTTTCCCTCCTGAGTATGAACCATTCTTTTCTTGTTTCTTTGCATGTCATGACAGTTTTTGTTAAAAAGTGAACATTTAAAATAATATAATCTTAAATATTATAATGTGATAATTCTGGAAATGAGATTTCTCCCTCATCAAGTTTGTTATGTTTTTGTTATTATTACTATTTTTTTAGTTAATTTTTCCTGGACTAATTCTATAAAGTCTGTACTTTTTGTTGCCCGTGGCCACTGAAGTCTGCTTGATGCTTAGTGGTGAGCTAATAATTGAACTAAGAACTCTTCTTGAACTGGTTAGTCTCCCTCCCTTTGTGTGTGTGTGTGCGCGCGTGTTTGCATGTACATGCATCTGTTGGGACATGCCTTCAATGCTCATGCAGGCTGTTTACAATCCTTGCCTGAGCTTTCACTTCCTGCTTATGCAGGACCTCAAGGTCAGTCTAAGGTATGGAATTACAGCCTCCTCATTTTTTTGGGCGTGTGCACACTCACATGCTTGTGACCTTCTAGATTCCCAGAAATATCTCAGAATTCTTTATAAAGCTTCTATCTTATTCCCCAGTTATTATTGGTCAACCTCCTACTAGCCCAAGCTAAGTAACACTGCCTCAGGCAGCTGTGATATTAAACAATGGCACTCTTTTTTTTTTTTTTGGACAAATGCCTCAAGACGAGTTGTTTGCATAAACTAGGAGAAAGCAGTGGCATCCCACTCCAGTACTCTTGCCTGGAAAATCCCATGGACGGAGGAGCCTGATAGGCTGTAGTCCACGGGGTCTCACAGAGTCGGACACGACTGAAGTGACTTAGCAGCAAGCATTGCATTAGGTCAGATAAAGACAAGTCCTGTGGATAGAGCTTTTCAGTAAACTGCTTTTCAGTGACTTGTTTACAAGTCAGTGGTTATACTTTGGCCACCTGATTTGAAAAGCCAACTCATTGGAAGAGATCCTGATGCTGGGAAAGATAGAAGGCAAAAGAAAAAGGGGGCAGCAGAGGATGAGATGGTTAGTTAGATAGCATACTCGACTCAATGGACATGAATTTGAGCGAACTCCAGGAGATACTGGAGGACAGAGGAGCCTTGGTATGGTGTAGTCCACTGGGTCACAAAGTGTCTGACACGACTTAAAGACCAAAAAACAACAAGAAAACCCATCCTGTCCCCTTATTTAGTCATTTTAAGATTCCTGATTCATTGCCTTTTTTTAATTTATTTTTTATTGAAGGATAATTGATTTACAGACTTTTGTTGTTTTCTGTCAAACTTCAACCTGAATCAGCCATAGGTATACATATATCCCCTCCCTGTTGAACCTCCCTCCCATCTCCCTCCCCACCCCACCACTCTAGGTTGATATAGAGCCCCTGTTTGAGTTTCCTAGCCATACAGCAAATTCCCATTGGCTGTCTTATTTACATATGGTAATATGTTTCCAGGTTACTCTTTCCACACATCTCACCCTCTCCTCCCCTCTCCCCATGTCCACAAGTCTACTCTCTATGTCTGTTTCTTCACTGCTGCCCTGTATGTAAATTCTTCAGTACCATTTTTCTAGATTTCGTGTATACATATATGCACTAGAATATGATATTTATATTTCTCTTTCTGTATTACACTTCACTCTGTATGATAGGTTCTAGGTTCATCCACCTCATTGGAACTGACTCAAATGTGTTGCTTTTTATGGCTGCGTAATATTCCATTGTGTATATGAACCACAACTTTTTTTTAATCCATTCATCTGTTGATGGACATCTAGGTTGCTTCCATGTTCTAGCTGTTGTAAACAGTGCTGCAGTGAACAATGGGATACATGTGTCTTTTTCAATTTTGGTTGCCTCAGGGTGTATGCCAGGAGTGGGATTGCTGGGTCATATGGTGGTTTTATTCCTAGCTTTTTAAGGAGTCTCCATACCATCTTCCATAGTGGCTACATTAATTTACATTCCCACCAACGGTGCAAGAGAATTCCTTTTTCTCCACACCCTTGCCAGCATTTATTTTTTTGTAGACTTTTTGATGATGGCCATTCTGACTGGTCTGAGGTGATAATCTCATTGTGGTTTTGATTTGCATTTCTCTAATAATGAGCGATGTTGAGCATCTTTTCATGTGTTTGTTAGCCATCTGTATGTCTTCTTTGGAGAAATGTCTGTTTAGGTCTTTTCCCCATTTTTCGACTGGGTTGTTTGTTTTTCTGGCATTGAGTTGTGTGAGCTGCTTGTATATTTTGGAAATTAATCCTTTGTCAGTTGTTTCATTTGCTATTATTTTCTCCCATTCTGAGGGTTGTCTTTTCACCTTGCCTGTAGTTTCCTTTGCTGTGCAAAAGCTTTTAAGTTTAATCAGGTCCCACTTGTTTACTTTTGTTTTTATTTCCATTACTCTAGGAGATGGGTCACAGAGGACCTTGCTTGGATTTATGTCATCGAGCGTTCTGCCTATGGTTTCCTCTAAGAGTTTTATAGTTTCTGGTCTTACATTTAGCTCCTTAATCTGCTTTGAGTTTATCTTTGTGTCTGGTGGGCTGCTGCCTATGGGGTCGCACAGAGTCGGACACGACTGGAGTGACTTAGCATAGCATGGTGTTAAGAAGTGTTCTAATTTCATTCTTTTACCTTTAGCTGTCCAGTTTTCCCAGCACCATTTATTGAAGAGGCTGTCTTTGCCCCATTGTGTATTCCTGCCTCCTTTGTCAAATATAAGGTACCCATAGGTGCGTGGGGTTTTTTCTGGGCTTTCTATCTTGTTCCATTGGTCTATGTTTCTGTTTTCATGCCAGTTCCATACTGTCTTGATGACTGTAGCTTTGTAGTATAATCTGAAGTCAGGAAGGTTGTTTCCTCCAGCTCCATTCTTCTTTCTCAAGACTGCTTTGGCTCTTCGGGGTCTTATGTGTTTCCATATGAATTGTGAAATTTTTTGTTCTAGTTCTGTGAAAAATGTCACTGGTAAATTGATGGGGATTGTGTTGAATCTGTAGATTGTGTTTGGTAGTATAGTCACTTTCAAAATATTGATTCTTCCTACCTAGGAACATGGAATATCTCTCTCCATCTGTTTATGTAATCTTTGATTTCTTTTATTAGTGTCTTATACTTTTCTGTGTACAGTTCTTTTGTCTCCTTGGTTAAGTTTATTCCTAGATATTTAATTCTTTTTGTTGCGATGGTGAATGGGATTGATTCCTTAATTTCTCTTTCTGATTTTTTCATTGTTAGTATATAGAAATGCAAGTGATTTCTGTGTATTGATTTTGTATCCTGAAACTTTGCTAAGTGCACTGATTAGCTCTGGTAATTTTCTGATACTCTCTTTAGGGTTTTCTATGTACAGTATCATGTCATCTGCAAACAGTGAGAGCTTTCTTCTTCTTTTCCAATCTGGATTCCTTTTATTTCTTTTACTTCTCTGATTGCTGTAGCTAGGACTTCCAGAACTATGTTGAATAATAGTGGTGAAAGTGTACACTCTTGTTTTGTTCCTGATCTTAGGGGGATTGCTTTCAGTTTTTCATCATTGAGAATAATGCTTGTTGTAGGCTTATCATATATGGTCCTTACTGTGTTGAGGTATGTTCCTTCCATGCTCATTTTTTGAAGAGTTTTAATCATAAATGGTTCCAAATAGGAAAAGGAGTATGTCAAGGCTGTGTATTGTCACCCTGCTTATTAAACTTATATGCAGAGTACATCATGAGAAACGCTGGGCTGGAAGAAGCACAAGCTGGAATCAAGATTGCCGGGTGAAATATCAATCACCTCAGATCTACAGATGACACCACCCTTATGGCAGAAAGTGAAGAGGAACTAAAAAGCCTNGTGTTAATTTCTGCTGTACAACAAAGTGACTCAGTTATACATACATACATACATACATACATACATATATATATATCTGATATTCTTTTCCGTTATGGTTTATCACAGGATACTGAATACAGTTCCATGTTCCTTACAGTAGGACGTCGTTGTTTAATCCATTTTGCATACAGCTTGCGTCTGCTCATCCCAAGCTCCCAGTCCTTCCCCCTCCCATCTCCCCCCTCTTTGGCAATCACAAGTCTGTTCTGCATGAGTCTGTTTCTGTTTCATAGATGGATTCATTCGTGTCTTATATTTTACAGAGTAGTTTTACTTATTTGACTGCCCCAGGCCTTAGCTGTGGCGTGCAAGCTCTTCAGTTGCAGCATGTGGGATCTAGTTCCATGACCAGGGATCAAACCCAGGCCCCCTGCATTGGGAGAATGGAGTTTTAGCCACTGGGTCACCAGGGAAGTCCCTGTGTCATATTTTAGATTCCATATGTAAGTGATATCATATGATATGTGCCTTCCCCAACCCTGATCCAGGCCCTGGGGATGTTGATATGCTCCTGGACTCGGCAGCCTGAACAGTGACCTGAGGACAGGTGCTATTCCTTTTCCCCAGCCTGCTCGAGGGCACCAGCTAGAACTGAGTAGAAGGGTTGAGGCTGGAGACCTTTCAGGAAGCAGGCACCCATCTCTCAGCGGTGGGTCTTCACATCCTCCCTACAGATCCCTGGGACCGCTGAAACAGGGGCTCAAGCTCACCCCAGTGTTTCTGTGGAGCATCTTAGGCAGGTGCCCAGTTCCATGGGGCCCTTAGAATCTGAAGGTTTGGCTGTCTTTATTTTTTCTCCTAGACCCAGGGTTTTTTAATAAAAATTGCAGTAAAATATATGTAACATAAAATTGACCACCTTTTAAGTGCACAGTTTCGTAATGTTAAGTACATTTGTCTTGTCCAACCATCACCACCATCCATCTCCACAACTCTTTTCTGTTTTGCAAAACTGAAATTATACCCATTAAATATCCCCCACCCCAGCCCTTCCTCCACTTAGCTCCTGGCAACCACCATTTTGCTTTCTGTCTTTGTGAATTAGACTACTCTAAATACCTCAAATCGATGGGAATCATACAGAATTTGTACTATTGTGACTGGTTTATTTCACTTAGTATAATATGCTCAAGGTTCATCCAGACTATGGCTTGAGTTGACTGTCTTTCTATCCTTCTTCTATAAATTCATTCAGGACATAGGTTCTGCTTCTCTTTTTTTCTTAAATTGTCTTCAGGAAAATTGTGCTGAGAAAACTCAAAAAGAAAATGAGAGTATCTCTTGAAGATGCTTTCTGATTCAGGTGGACGTTGAAGGGAGGGACCCTGATGGTTTCTCTCAAATTAGGAAGCCATCAGGATTAGCAGATGGTGAATACAGGAAAAAACAAAACTCAAATGCAAGAGTGACATCAGAATGGGCAGTTCACCAAGGAAAGCCTGAAAGGGATGTGAATGATTACACAGAACTAATTTGTTTGAGAATAACACACTATAAAAGACAGCCTTCTGAGACTCCCCTGGTGGTCCAGTGGTTGAGAATCTGCCTACCAATGCAGGGGTCATGGGTTCAATCCCTGGTCCAGAGAGATCCCACATGCCTCGGATCGGCTAAGCNCAGAACTAATTTGTTTGAGAATAACACACTATAAAAGACAGCCTTCTGAGACTCCCCTGGTGGTCCAGTGGTTGAGAATCTGCCTACCAATGCAGGGGTCATGGGTTCAATCCCTGGTCCAGAGAGATCCCACATGCCTCGGATCGGCTAAGCCTGTGAGCCACAATTATGGACCCTGGGCTCTAGAGCCTGTTCTCTGCAGGGAGGGCAGCACAGTGAGAAGCCTGAGCGCTGCAGCTAGAGAGTAGCCCCTGCTCACCGCAACTGGAGAAAGTCCACATGTAGCAGTGAAGACTCAGCACAGCAAAAAGAACAACAACAAAAGCCTTCTGCAGGATCTAGGGGAAGCCAGTGGGAATTAACACTTGGGAACGGGGGTTGGTGTCGGCTGGTTCCCCGATTGCTCTTTATGTGGTGCACAAATTGGTCTTTGGCCAACTGTAATACCTCCCTTCATTTCCATGGCTTCTGTCAAGAAGTCAGGCATACCCTCATTAACTCACAGACTCCTTTGTAATTAAACTCAGGCATATACTCATTAGCTTATTACACTTTTGAATTAAAATTACTTATGGGATACAGTGGATTTTATAAAATAAGCCTTTTACTCATAGTGTCTAGCCTTGAGTGAGGACTGCTTATGCAATGAATGATTGAACTCACTTTCACCAGCAGGGCCCTGTTAAGTAGGCCACCTCAAGGCTTCCACAGAACAACATGCATAATAAAATTTGTACTCAATTCAATTTGTAACTCAGTTCTGCTAACAGATGGCCTTTATTCACATGATAATGTCTGTAGTCATTTAGGCCTTTAGTCTCCTAGAATTCCCCTGCTTCTCCAAATAGGGTCCATGGAGACATAACAGGGTCTAAAATGCAGATTCCTGGGCCCAAGCCCAGATTGACAGGTTCAAAATCTTAGGGAAGTGGGGCAGGAATCTGCTTTTTAATAAAGAGCCTCACACACTTGTGATAAACTTAAAAGAAGTTGAGTTCATCAGAATGAAAGTTTAGTTCAAGTTCAGTGGAAAACTTCTACTTGATACTTACTGTCGCAGGTAACACAAAATAGCCTTCTTCAAATCCAAGACAAGGAGGGTTAGAAAGTTTACGCAGTTCCGCCTCCCTGTAACTCCACTGTCTCAGATCCACAGTCTGGACTGATCTGACACAGAATAGGTTTCGTCTCTTCATGTAACAATCGTCCTCAATCACTTAAGGTGTTCTCTCTGGTCCCCAACCCACTTGGAGGACCTTAAACCTCTTTAAATAGTCCGTGTTCAGTCTATTCTTCCTCATAGGCTACCATCATGCAGAGAACAAGAAGAGAGAAGAGGCTGTCAGACATGCCTGCACTACCCACTAACGTTAAGGCCCTGAAATGGAATGTTTCCAGGACTAATTTATAACCAGTGAATCATAACTTCGGCATCCAAGTGCCACAGCCCCGGGGTTGCGCTGCTGCCCCCTTCCGGCCTTGGGAAGCACTGCAGGACGTTGAAGCGGGTTGCGCTTTCCGCACAAGGCGGGTGGAAACAGAGATAAACCCGTCCCTCCCAGGGAAAAGCCAGGAGTTGCTGTCGTGCTGCGGAAGAGAAATCTGAGATGAGACAGAGAAAGGAAGCGTGCGGCAGGGAGAGGGGACCCGCAGGTGAAGAGGAGAAGTCCATCAGGTGTAGACTTGGACCAACCACCCCGACCCCGCAGTGGCCGAGGTCAGCCTGGCTCTTTGATATCAGCTCAAAAGGTGAGTGGAGACAGCGCTGTGCAGCCTTTCAAGTTGGAGAGAGAATCCTAGCAGATGGTTTCTCAGAGTCGTTCAGGGGAAGATGACAATGTGCTGATTTGTGCTTCCTGGAAAGAAAATGACTACAGTGTGAAAGTGCTGTTTCTTAATTGTGCGGAGAGAAAGGAAAACTTAATCTTCATGGAGTCTAAGGAAAATGGGCTTTCCCATGGAAAAGAATAGTCGTAAAGGAACAGTGAACTTCAGGGTGAGAGCAAGTTGTGCTGGGTTCTTAGAAACAGTTTGGTAACTACTGGGCAGTGAAGATGGATCCCCTGTGGGGTCTCTGAGCAGGTGACTTGGACATGGTCATGATAAAAGTGTGTGTGGAGCTCGGAGGACGGACATTTTCCATTTCATAGGAACCAAACACTGAAGGACTCCTAGGGAAGTGGTGGGTCACTCTGGCACACAGTTTGCAGTTACCTCCGCAGAGCTCATGCAGAATGGAATGGTTAGGAGGGGAAATGGAGAAGACACATAAAGAGCTACAGATAATAAAGGATTTGTGTCCTGAGCACCCAAAACATCTGTTGAAAATATTCAACAATTCAGGTTAACATCTGTCTTTGGAAGAGCAGGTATGGAGGTGGTTAAGGTTTAACATTTAATATTACTCAAAACCAGGCCAAAATAAGCTGAGTTTCCACTCACTTCTAATTTAGGTAAACAGCCTAATTTACCAAGTCAGTTACTGAAAACCACAATCACCAAGTCAAAGATGTGCCCGGGTTGGGGCTCTGAAGTGAACATCAGTAATGCTGAATACTGTTGAAGTGCTAGATATTAGGAAAAACTTAGGCACCTCTAGATACAGGTTCACTGTTAAGAAACAAATGTCAACTTAAAAAAAAAAAAAAGCACGATGTAAAAGTTGAGAGTTAAGTTTTATTTGGGGCACAGTGAGGACTGCAACCCAGGAGACAGAGCCTCAGATAGCTCTGGGTGAAAGAAAGTGAAAGTATTAGTTGCTCTGTCCTGTCCGACTCTGCAAGTCCACAGACCGTAGCCCACCAGGCTCCTCCGCCCATGGACTTCTCCAGGCAAGCATACTGGAGTGGGTTGCCATGCCCTTCTCCAGGGGATCTTCCCGACCCAGGGATCGAACCCAGGTCTCCTGCATTGTAGGCAGATTCTTTACCGTTTGAGCTACCCAGGAAGCAATAGCTCTGAGAGACTGCTCCAGAGATAGAGGCGGAAGGTCAGTGTACATGTAATTTGGTGAAGGCGGAGTACATGNGTAGTTTGAGCATTCTTTGGCATTGCCTTTCTTAGGGATTGGAATGAAAACTGACCTTTCCAGTCCTGTGGCCACTGCTGAGTTTTCCAAATTTGCTGGCATATTGAGTGCAGCACTTTCACAGCATCATCTTTCAGAATTTGAAATAGCTCAGCTGGAACAGTTCTATGAAGACCTACAAGAAGCTTCTAGAACTAATACCCAATGCATCCTATTACCATTGGTTAAACAGGCCTGGAGACAAAGGCCTGAGAATAGCTGAGAGAAAACATTGCTGTGGGGAGAAGACTCACCATAAGAAAGGGTGTGAGTCTGGGCTGATTTGACAGGTTTCCAATATGGTGGCGAAGGGGGTGTCAGTGAACTCATGTCCCAGCCTGGGGGCTGAACTAGTCAATGGTGATCATATGGTTGCTGCTGCTGCTAAGTCACTTCAGTCGTGTCCAACTCTGTGTGACCCATAGACGGCAGCCCACCAGACTCCCCCGTCCCTGGGATTCTCCAGGCAAGAACACTGGAGTGGGTTGCCATTTCCTTCTCCAATGCATGAAAGTGAAAAGTGAAAGTGAAGTTGCTCAGTTGTGTCCAACTCTTAGCGACCCCACGGACTGCAGTCTACCAGGCCCCTCCGCCTATGGGATTTTCCAGGCAGGAGTACTGGAATGGGGTGCCATTGCCTTCGGATCATATGGTGCCTGCCCCTAATACAGCACAAGGTTCTGCACATGGAGGAAGAGTTCTCTGCCTGCTCCTCGCTGCCCTGTGCTCCCTGGAAGCTGAGTAAATGGGACCCTTATATTACACAGTGGATACACTGTGGGAATGTGTCCCATAAATTGGATCTTATTTTAAATTATGTTTTGAAATTTTGGCTACACTGGGTTTTTGTGTGCAGACTACCCTCTAGCTGCGGTGCTCAGGCTTCCCATTGTGGTGGCTTCTCTTGTTGCAGAACATGGACTGTAGGTGCATGTGGACTCTGATGCCTCCTGGCCCTCAAGCACAGGCTCAGCAGTTATAGTGCAAGGGTTCAGTTGCTCCGCAGCATGTGGGATCCTTCCGGACTAGGGGTCCAACCCATGTCCCCTGCGTTGGAACCCCTGGACCACCAGGGAAACCCCGGATCTTATTTAAGCCCATAAAGACACCTGGATATTTAAAGGGATCCTTCGGATCCTTTGGTAAAATGCATCATTAGAAATATGGGTCATCATCTTCTGGGTTTTCTTAAAAGCAGAGCAGACCTGTAGCCAGTTAGTACCCAGGCAAATGGTACAGTGATGTCTGGTCCCAGCTCTGATGTCCTGTGGACTGCCATTCCGTCCGTCCACTAAGTACCCTGAAGATTGGGTGGCTTGGGAGACTGGGCAGATTCTTCAAGCAGGGGATCAAGCTTCGGTTTGTGTGATTAACGTGTTGACTTTTGCAGATGTTCGGTTCATTTTCCTGATGGGCATTGTGTTCTTGAAAGCATTTCTCACAACCTCCTGTTCTCTCCCCTCTGCAGGAATGAAGTTTATGGAGGACCATCCCATACAGTCCCTCATTTCCTCTGTACTTGCTAGTGGGTGGGATCACCAGGGCCTTAAAAGTAAAGTCTACTGGTCAGTTGTTTGTAGTTTCTATTGAAATTTAGCTTACAGGCACCATGGAGTGCAGCCTTTAACCCACTCCAGTAGTCTTGCCTGGAGAATCCCATGGACAGAGGAGCCTGGCAAGCTACTCTCCATAGGGGTGACAAGAGTTAGCGACTAAACCACCACCACTATTCACAGAACAGCTTCCTCGGAAGCACAGGGTTGTTGAAACAGTAGGATCAGGTTTTTCTGGGTGAAGAGTATTCACCCAAAACTTCCCTCCTCTGCTCTGAGTTCAGTATGCTAAGCTAAGGCTTTCCTCTGACAATCATTGATGCAGAGAAATTACCGATTGCCAATTACTTATACCATTGAATTCAGTCGTAATCATGACCTTTCTCTCTGCTTCTTTTTTAAAGAAGTTTCTTGTGTCAGGAAGTACAGATTGCATCTAGTTAAAATGTGTTTGATTTTAGCAGTTCCTAATGTCTGTTTTTAACCATAGTTCCTAGTTCTCAGCTGACTAGCATGGAATTCGTTAGCTGCAGTCATCAGTCAGACNAAGTTTCTTGTGTCAGGAAGTACAGATTGCATCTAGTTAAAATGTGTTTGATTTTAGCAGTTCCTAATGTCTGTTTTTAACCATAGTTCCTAGTTCTCAGCTGACTAGCATGGAATTCGTTAGCTGCAGTCATCAGTCAGACATTAAACTCTGATGTTTAGGGGCGATGTCTGTGACTCTCAAGCTTGTGTCAGCCTAGAGAGCAGATTTGCTCTTGGGTAGTATTGACATATGGTGAAACAGGAATAGTGATGGAAAAGGAAATATCAAAGGTCCTGCATAGCCTGCAGTTAAGTTTTCAAAATTCCTAGCCTACAGAAATGTCACAGCTGCCAAAAGCACCTTAGGTCTAAAATACCTGAGGTCAACCTCCATTTATCAATGACCTTTCCCAACCACCCAAGCTTTCTATATCAAAAGCAGCAAAATACAAGCATTCATTTTTCCAACTTCCTTCTGGTGCTTGGGGCCTTTAAAAGAGGCTGCCCGGTGGCACTGGTCAAGATATTAATCTGAGACATCAAAGGAATGTCTTCAAGATGTCTGTCTTCGTATGCAATCAGTAGCTACAAGCTCTGCTCCGTCTTGGGAAATGTGTATGATTTAGCGCCTTTTTGGTTTGAGTCCACCTCACTATTAAATGCCCTTCTCTTTCGGCAGCTGTCTGCTGGGCAGTCTCAGTGTGTGTGCTCCATCGTGTCCAGCTCTTTGCGACCCCCCCCAGACCGTAGCCCACCAGGCTCCTCTGTCCATGGGATTTCCCAGGCAAGAATACTGGAGTGGGTTGCCATCTCCTTCTCCAAGCAATCTTCCAGACTCAGGGCTTGAACCCGTGTCTCTTGTGTCTCCTGCATTGGCAGGCAGATTCTTTACCACTGAGCCACCTGGGAAACCCATTGGGCAGTGTTCTGGAATGCATAAATACACGATCCTTTCTCTTAACATCCCGATGAAGTCTACCTGGGGCTCTGTTTAGCTCCAAGGAGACCCAAAGGCTCTTGGATCAATAGGGCTGCATATCCCCTGTGGCCCTGCAGTGTTAGGGCAAAGCTCTGATGGGCTGAGTGCCATAGAGATGCTCAAAACAAGGGCACAGTTTTCAGCAGTAATTACCTCTGCCCCACCCTCTCTCACCAGACTACCTCATAATCAGGCTGCAAACTAGAACTTTCCTTTAGAGATGTTACCATCCATGGAGTCTGTTCCTCTTAACAGCAAACTTTTGTCTTATGAAAGTCAGCTCAGAACCCAAAGGTAATTTATTTTAATCAACAAACAAGAGCCCTAATAAGCAGTATTGATTTTTCCACCCCCCTGGCAATCGAAAACTGTTTGAAGCCAAATTAAATTTTTGTGCTCATCATAGCAAGGCAATAGACAGTAAAAGTCCATAACTAAGAGAACAATAGCAAACAGGTCTATAGACTCCCCCGACAGAGAGGTCTACTAGGGAGGCCAGTGTTTTCTGTTTAACCCCCTTGGAACACTGCATCCTCTATGAAATGAATCACCGTATCGTCACCACTGTATTCCGTGGCACCACCTTCTTCCGATATAGAAGAGAAAGCTGCAGAGAAGAGTGTGGGCGTTTCCCAGGGCCGCCCAAGAGAACCCACAGTCACGACCCACTAGAAGATCATGAAATGAAGTTAGTAGACTGTGACACTTAAAAGGGCTTCCCAGGTCGCTCAGTGGTAAAGAATCTGCCTGAGGTTTGATCCCTGGGTCCCAAAGATCCCCTGGAGGAGGAAATGGCAACCCACTCCAGTATTGCCTGGAGAATCCAATGAACAGAGGAGCCTGGCAGGCTACAGTCCACGGAGCAACAAAGAGTTAGACATAACTGAGCATGCCTGCATGACCACTTACCAAAAAAAACAAAAACAAAACAGAATAGAAAATATTAGCATGCCAAATGAGAATTGTGTGATATACAAGCACATGTGTGTGTGTGTGGTACGTTGACCAAATAATTTACCTTCCTAACTGGGACACTGTTGAGCTGTTGTGAGTACAAGGGATCTCTGATAATAATCACGCTAGGAGAACAGCCTAAACCAGGACTCCCGAGCCAGTGAGGACGTTTGGTCACCTCATTGCTAGGCTGTGACGGGAAGTGTGTTTGTTATTGAGCGCCATGTTGAAAGAATCGGAAACGCTGATTTAGTGGCTATTTCTCTACCTAACAATCCTCCCCCTCATCTTCCAGGCTCCCACTTCTCAGTAACAATCGCTACCACCCGGGAGCGCTTATTATGTGCCAGATGCCGTGCTAAGGGCTTGGCCCTCGTTCTGAACTCTTTCAGTTCCCACCTCGCCCCTTTTGATGCAGATACCTGTATCAGAAAGGACTTTTTGAACATAAGGAACACAATTTCCGGCTAACCTGAGAGCTGATTCGTTAGAAGGGCTGCTAGGAGGCTTGTGCAAGAGGAAGGAACCAGGCGGCTCCAGGAAGCCTGGGCCGAGCCACCGGCCAGTGCTCTGAGCCTGCAGCGAAGTGATTGAGCCCCAGAGGGTTTCTCCTCTGCGGGCATCAGGTGCCTACCAGCCCATCCTGGGAGGGAGGCCAGGTCCCCGGATCCTGGGTGCCAGGCAGCCCCGGGTGGAGGAAGGCACCTCCAGGGAGGACAGTGCCCCAGATACACCCTCTGTACATGTGATTGTGGAGGAAGCTCCCCAGAGGCTAGGGCCCCGCTCGGAAGGCGAAGGGTGCTGAGTAGCTGAACCCCGAGCTGCACTGTCAGCTCCAAGCTTACAGATGAGGAAACCGAAGCCAAGAGGTTGCTTTTCTTGGATTTCTATGGCAGCGATGGCCGAGCTTCTGTGCCCCTGTGCCCGCCCCACCTCATAGTCCTCTTCGGCCACGCTGCTCCTTCCATCTGGGTTTCCCCTGTTGCCCAAACCCACCACCCTTCACCTTTGCCATCCCACTTCCCATTCCTACCTTTCTCTGCTCACTGGGGTTAAGAATATACCCCCTCTTCCAGGAAGCCCTCCCTGAATGCATCAGCTTTATCCAAGTAGCTCTCTGAGCCCTTGCTTCCCTTTTCTTATGGAAATGTTCTGCCTCCTAGCCAGGCTGCAAGTCTTATTCCTAGAAAGGATCATAAATAAACAATCACTGTAGAATGTGAGAGACATGGTAGAAATACACACTTAAGAATCATGGAAAGCCAGAGGAGAGATTTCTAACCCAGCAACTGATTGAGTTGAGAAGGCCCAGTGGGGCTTCTCATGAGCCTGGAGTTCAGGAATGGAGTTGCAGACTTGGGTGCCATCCGTCTGCAGGTGAGTGGTGTTATCGGGGGTCATGCCGTTGGCCTGTAGGTGGGTGGTGTTACTTGGGGGTCATGCCGCCGGTCTGTCGGTGGGTGGTGGTACTCGGGGGTCATGCAGAGTGAGCGCACAGGACCTGGGCACATCTGAGAGTCCACGAGGGCAAGCTGCTGGGAGAGTTTGCTGGTTTCTTCAATGCCTGCAAAGGTCCTACCAGCAAAATGATGAGTATCCTACCAGACTCAAGAAATGCTTGCCAGCCTGGGTCTGGGAAAGGCACTTTTGCTCTTTTCAGAGTGAGGATTTTGTACTCATAAGAGTTTTCAAAGGTTTTGTGTTTTGTTTTTTTTGGAGGGGATAAGGTAAAGAATGGGAGACCTTTTCAAATCACAGTTTCAGTTCCAGGGACTGTGAAGAGAGCGAGGTTTGGAGCTACTGCCGCTCCTGCTGGGCTGTTATTCAGCCACAGGCATCTTGAAGTTATAGAAAGAGCATGGACTTTCAAACAGGACACATTTTATCTCTCCTTGCTATGGTGGCTTTTGTTATGAGAAGAAGAGTGCTCTTATTTAATGAGCCTGGCTGCCTTTGGGGAACGTTAAGGAGCATCTCTCTTAACCCCAGATCAGCTGGGTTTGCTCTGTCGGGTGGGGGTGGGGGTGCACAGCATCCCAAAGACAGCTGTGAAAGCTGCCAAGGTCAAAGAAGTGGATTCCCGCTCAGCACTGGTCTAGACCGCTAGCCGGGCGTCGCAGACAGAGCGTCCCCTTCTCAGTGTTTTCTCTGCTCCTGCAGGTCCTTCGCTGGGCCTTGAGTCTGCTTCTTTCCCTAGTTATCTGTGTGTGTGTGTACTACGTCACTTCAGTCGTGTTGCCTGACTGTGCAGCCCCGTGGACTGTAGCCCACCAGGCGCCTCTGCCCACGGGATTCTCCAGGCAAGAACACTGGAGTGGGTTGCCAGGCCCTCCTCCAGGGGATCTTCTCAATCCAGGGATCGAATCCATGTGTCTTACGTCTAACCTGCATTGGCAGGCAGGTTCTTAACTACTAGTGCTACCTGGAAAGCTCCTGGTTATTTGCGCACTTCTCTGATTTGCTGATGGCATAAAGCAGTGGTGTGTGTTTTTTGGCTGGGTTGCATGCGATTTCACTAATGTAGATGTTTTTGGTCTCTGAGTTTTAA
>SJYV01021256.1:510114-521409 GCA_006410875.1 Neotragus pygmaeus
CCCCCCTGGCAATCGAAAACTGTTTGAAGCCAAATTAAATTTTTGTGCTCATCATAGCAAGGCAATAGACAGTAAAAGTCCATAACTAAGAGAACAATAGCAAACAGGTCTATAGACTCCCCCGACAGAGAGGTCTACTAGGGAGGCCAGTGTTTTCTGTTTAACCCCCTTGGAACACTGCATCCTCTATGAAATGAATCACCGTATCGTCACCACTGTATTCCGTGGCACCACCTTCTTCCGATATAGAAGAGAAAGCTGCAGAGAAGAGTGTGGGCGTTTCCCAGGGCCGCCCAAGAGAACCCACAGTCACGACCCACTAGAAGATCATGAAATGAAGTTAGTAGACTGTGACACTTAAAAGGGCTTCCCAGGTCGCTCAGTGGTAAAGAATCTGCCTGAGGTTTGATCCCTGGGTCCCAAAGATCCCCTGGAGGAGGAAATGGCAACCCACTCCAGTATTGCCTGGAGAATCCAATGAACAGAGGAGCCTGGCAGGCTACAGTCCACGGAGCAACAAAGAGTTAGACATAACTGAGCATGCCTGCATGACCACTTACCAAAAAAAACAAAAACAAAACAGAATAGAAAATATTAGCATGCCAAATGAGAATTGTGTGATATACAAGCACATGTGTGTGTGTGTGGTACGTTGACCAAATAATTTACCTTCCTAACTGGGACACTGTTGAGCTGTTGTGAGTACAAGGGATCTCTGATAATAATCACGCTAGGAGAACAGCCTAAACCAGGACTCCCGAGCCAGTGAGGACGTTTGGTCACCTCATTGCTAGGCTGTGACGGGAAGTGTGTTTGTTATTGAGCGCCATGTTGAAAGAATCGGAAACGCTGATTTAGTGGCTATTTCTCTACCTAACAATCCTCCCCCTCATCTTCCAGGCTCCCACTTCTCAGTAACAATCGCTACCACCCGGGAGCGCTTATTATGTGCCAGATGCCGTGCTAAGGGCTTGGCCCTCGTTCTGAACTCTTTCAGTTCCCACCTCGCCCCTTTTGATGCAGATACCTGTATCAGAAAGGACTTTTTGAACATAAGGAACACAATTTCCGGCTAACCTGAGAGCTGATTCGTTAGAAGGGCTGCTAGGAGGCTTGTGCAAGAGGAAGGAACCAGGCGGCTCCAGGAAGCCTGGGCCGAGCCACCGGCCAGTGCTCTGAGCCTGCAGCGAAGTGATTGAGCCCCAGAGGGTTTCTCCTCTGCGGGCATCAGGTGCCTACCAGCCCATCCTGGGAGGGAGGCCAGGTCCCCGGATCCTGGGTGCCAGGCAGCCCCGGGTGGAGGAAGGCACCTCCAGGGAGGACAGTGCCCCAGATACACCCTCTGTACATGTGATTGTGGAGGAAGCTCCCCAGAGGCTAGGGCCCCGCTCGGAAGGCGAAGGGTGCTGAGTAGCTGAACCCCGAGCTGCACTGTCAGCTCCAAGCTTACAGATGAGGAAACCGAAGCCAAGAGGTTGCTTTTCTTGGATTTCTATGGCAGCGATGGCCGAGCTTCTGTGCCCCTGTGCCCGCCCCACCTCATAGTCCTCTTCGGCCACGCTGCTCCTTCCAACTGGGTTTCCCCTGTTGCCCAAACCCACCACCCTTCACCTTTGCCATCCCACTTCCCATTCCTACCTTTCTCTGCTCACTGGGGTTAAGAATATACCCCCTCTTCCAGGAAGCCCTCCCTGAATGCATCAGCTTTATCCAAGTAGCTCTCTGAGCCCTTGCTTCCCTTTTCTTATGGAAATGTTCTGCCTCCCAGCCAGGCTGCAAGTCTTATTCCTAGAAAGGATCATAAATAAACAATCACTGTAGAATGTGAGAGACATGGTAGAAATACACACTTAAGAATCATGGAAAGCCAGAGGAGAGATTTCTAACCCAGCAACTGATTGAGTTGAGAAGGCCCAGTGGGGCTTCTCATGAGCCTGGAGTTCAGGAATGGAGTTGCAGACTTGGGTGCCATCCGTCTGCAGGTGAGTGGTGTTATCGGGGGTCATGCCGTTGGCCTGTAGGTGGGTGGTGTTACTTGGGGGTCATGCCATCGGTCTGTCGGTGGGTGGTGGTACTCGGGGGTCATGCAGAGTGAGCGCACAGGACCTGGGCACATCTGAGAGTCCACGAGGGCAAGCTGCTGGGAGAGTTTGCTGGTTTCTTCAATGCCTGCAAAGGTCCTACCAGCAAAATGATGAGTATCCTACCAGACTCAAGAAATGCTTGCCAGCCTGGGTCTGGGAAAGGCACTTTTGCTCTTTTCAGAGTGAGGATTTTGTACTCATAAGAGTTTTCAAAGGTTTTGTGTTTTGTTTTTTTTGGAGGGGATAAGGTAAAGAATGGGAGACCTTTTCAAATCACAGTTTCAGTTCCAGGGACTGTGAAGAGAGCGAGGTTTGGAGCTACTGCCGCTCCTGCTGGGCTGTTATTCAGCCACAGGCATCTTGAAGTTATAGAAAGAGCATGGACTTTCAAACAGGACACATTTTATCTCTCCTTGCTATGGTGGCTTTTGTTATGAGAAGAAGAGTGCTCTTATTTAATGAGCCTGGCTGCCTTTGGGGAACGTTAAGGAGCATCTCTCTTAACCCCAGATCAGCTGGGTTTGCTCTGTCGGGTGGGGGTGGGGGTGCACAGCATCCCAAAGACAGCTGTGAAAGCTGCCAAGGTCAAAGAAGTGGATTCCCGCTCAGCACTGGTCTAGACCGCTAGCCGGGCGTCGCAGACAGAGCGTCCCCTTCTCAGTGTTTTCTCTGCTCCTGCAGGTCCTTCGCTGGGCCTTGAGTCTGCTTCTTTCCCTAGTTATCTGTGTGTGTGTGTACTACGTCACTTCAGTCGTGTTGCCTGACTGTGCAGCCCCGTGGACTGTAGCCCACCAGGCGCCTCTGCCCACGGGATTCTCCAGGCAAGAACACTGGAGTGGGTTGCCAGGCCCTCCTCCAGGGGATCTTCTCAATCCAGGGATCGAATCCATGTGTCTTACGTCTAACCTGCATTGGCAGGCAGGTTCTTAACTACTAGTGCTACCTGGAAAGCTCCTGGTTATTTGCGCACTTCTCTGATTTGCTGATGGCATAAAGCAGTGGTGTGTGTTTTTTGGCTGGGTTGCATGCGATTTCACTAATGTAGATGTTTTTGGTCTCTGAGTTTTAATACTACACGGTAGCAAATCTATTTAATGCCAGGCTAGGGTTTGGAAGTCTTCTGTAAATCCATTCGTTTGGAAGTCCACGATGACACTGAACAGCCACCGCTATCATACCCTCTTGACGCTGTTTTGAGATGAGGTTCCTGGGAGCCGTGGTACCATGTCAGGGTGTCACCTCTGGGGCAGGGGGAGCCCCTGTGCTCTAGAATTCTAGATGAAGATTCTGTCATGTGTCACAGCCTTTGTCTATTTTTACGTGGAGCTGGGCTGCTGTGTGTGTGCACACTTTATAATCAAACCCATTCCTGAGTGGCCACCAGTGTGGGGCACCTCCCTTTTTCATAAATGTCAGCTCAAATAAAGAGGGGCTCATTCCTCTCCATGACTTGAAGAGAAAAGGACCCATGAGTCCCATGGAGCATCCTCATTGAGTTTGGGGGCATGTCTCCTGGAAATCACGTTTGGTCCTGGTTTCCTCTCAGGTTAAGAAGAGGGTGCTAGCTGCGCCCTCTGCTGGGCAAAGAAGGAAGAGCCTTTATTCCACCCCTGCTGCTGCTGCCAAGTCGCTTCAGTCGTGTCCAACTCTGTGCGACCCCATAGATGGCAGCCCAGTCCTGGGTATTTTCTAACTTTCTTTAAGGAGATTCAACCAGTCCATTCTGAAGGAGATCAGCCCTGGGATTTCTTTGGAAGGAATGATGCTAAAGCTGAAACTCCAGTACTTTGGCCACCTCATGCGAAGAGTTGATTTATCGGAAAAGACTTTGATGCTGGGAGGGATTGGGGGCAGGAGGAGAAGGGGACGACCGAGGATGAGATGGCTGGATGGCATCACNAGCTGAAACTCCAGTACTTTGGCCACCTCATGCGAAGAGTTGATTCATCGGAAAAGACTTTGATGCTGGGAGGGATTGGGGGCAGGAGGAGAAGGAGACGACCGAGGATAAGATAGCTGGATGGCATCACCGACTCGATGGACGTGAGTCTGAGTGAACTCCGGGAGTTGGTGATGGACAGGGAGGCCTGGCATGCTGCGATTCATGGGGTCGCAGAGTCGGACACGACTGAGCGACTGAACTGAACTTTCGAGTCACAGAGGAAGATCAGAGGGTTTGCAGCTTGCAGTTCCTGCCCTCATCTGTGGCACCCATGCCTTTTCTGTTGTGTCTCCACGTCGCTGTCTCTGTGCTGGGTGCCTGAGAGGGCCTGTGAGCAGGCAAGGTGTTCCATGGCTGAGGGACCCAGACAGTTGCTCTGAAACAAATGGACCCCAGAGACCTCCTGGGCATGAATGCATGGAGGGGACCCTGGGGTAGTCGGGTGATGCGCTCACCCACACACCAGCAGGCTCTGACTGCTGAAGTATCAGGGCCTCCCTCAAGGGACGGTGAGGGCTCCCCTGGTGGCTCAGAAGGTAAAGAACCCTGAGACGAGAAGATCCCCCAGAGAAAGGATGGCTACCCACTCCAGGATTCTTGTCTGGAGAATGCCATGGACAGAGGAGCCTGGCGGGCTGCAGTCCACGGGGTTGCAAAGAGTTGGACTGAGTGACTAACGCTTTCACTTCACTCAAGACATGGTGATGATGGTTGTGACACACTTCAGGAAAGAAGGTCACGGCCAAGGCAAATGGTCCACGACTGTGGTTCTCTGAAAGTATGGCTTAATCCAGAGACAATGTCCACACTGTGTAGGAAGTGATGGCTGCAGGCCTTTGAGCTGATTCCGTTAGTACCATTTCCTTCATCTGGGCTCTTGATAGAAGAAGAGCATGGCAAGCTCCCAGTAGTGATGGCTAGTAAGGCCTAGAGGGTGGACATTCTGTTAATACACTGCTTATACCTTAAGTATTATACCTATGTACTGAAGTACGTATACCTATGGGCTTCCTGGTGGCTCAGCAGTAAAGAATCCTCCTGTGATGAAGGAGCCACAGGACATACGGGTTCGATCCCTGGGTCAGGATCACTGGAGGAGGGCATGGCAACCCACTCCAGTATTCTTGCCTGGAGAATCCCATGGACAGAGGAGCCTGGTGGGCTATAGTCCATGGGGTTGCAAGGAGTCAGACACGACTGAGCGACTTAGCATGCACACACATATATATGAAGTGTAGGTATTCATATATACTGAGCGCCAAGGCTGACCCAGAACATGGCCACGCATCCCTGCTGAGCATCCTAAGGCAATGGTATTCTGGGGAAATGAACACAGTAACAGCTGAAATTTCTGCATGTTATGAAAACTCAAAGAAGATATCCACATGGCAAGGAGGGATAATCAGACTTTCTCTTCTGAGAAGTCTGCAGCAAAAACAAAGTATACCCTGAAATCACTTAATTCTTTTTGCTACATTAAAAAAAAAATCTTGATCCTACTCCTTTTACCTGATCTATTGAGAAGGCAGCTGGACACAGTAAAATGGGATTATTCCACTGGGGTCAGCCACACTGGTGGGTCTCAGACCTCAGGGAACATCAGAGCTACCCATGGGTTTGTTCAAGTGGCAGAATCACAGCCCACAGCTATTGTCATGTATGGGACCCCACTGATTCTGATTCCATGGGTTAGAGTACCACATGTGTGCCCCCAAGCCACGTAAGAGGCACACACTGACCCAGAACAGCCCCAGGCTGGCGGTGACCATGAAGGCTAGTAAGACGTTACTTTCAGCATTTCACATCGTTTCCACCTGGTTTAGCGTGAGATGAAGCGAAGTAGCCAGTAACTTCCATTTTTGTGTAACTATNACAGTAAAATGGGATTATTCCACTGGGGTCAGCCACACTGGTGGGTCTCAGACCTCAGGGAACATCAGAACTACCCATGGGTTTGTTCAAGAGGCAGAATCACAGCCCACAGCTATTGTCATGTGTGGGACCCCACTGATTCTGATTCCATGGGTTAGAGTACCACATGTGTGCCCCCAAGCCAGGTAGGAGGCACACACTCACCCAGAACAGCCCCAGGCTGGCGGTGACCATGAAGGCAGTAAGACGTTACTTTTAGCATTTCACATCGTTTCCACCTGGTTTAGCGCGAGATGAAGCGAAGTAGCCAGTAACTTCCATTTTTGTGTATCTTGTGCTTCAGTTTCCTTGTGGGCATCTTCATGGTGAAGAAATGAACTTGGGACAGTTTGTTCCTCAGCGCCTCCCCTGAGTGCCTCCAGGGAGAGAATCCTCCAGGCCCTGGCACTCCGTTTGTTCTTAAACCAGTGGGATCACCCCGGGTGCAGACTTTGCACTTGGAAGACAGCGACCATCAGTGGCCTGTGGTAGGCAGATTGTGCTCCACAGAACTCATAATCCTCAAGCAGATGGAGGGGTTTGTAGTGGAGATTCTAGAAAAATGAATTGACAGAAAATTCTTCTTATTGATTCTAGTGGTCATTTTTCTTTTCATGATTATGAAAGTAAGAAGAAAACACATCTTTCTTAGAGACTGAATTTCAATATTCTGTTTTCAGGTCAGCTGGTATCATAGTAGCCAAGTTATCTTGACTATCTTGGGAGACAGCATTTTGCTATTTAACAAAAGGGAAATAGGAGGTGGAAATAGGAAGAATATATTTAACATATATTCCAATATTTTAAATTGGAGTATAGTTGATTTACAATGTTAATTTCTGCTCTGCAGCAAAGTGATTCTGTTATACATTCATATATTCTTTTTTATGCTTTTCCATCATGGTTTATCACAGGATATTGAATGCAGTTCCCTGTGCTATACAGTAGTTCCTTGTTGTTTATGCNGAGTTTCAGACCAACATAAGCCATGTCTGCCGGAAATCATTTCCTTCATTCATTCATTTATAGGGTGACTGATGGACCCAGGCGTCACGGCTGTCCTGCCCTTGGCCAGTCTCATCCATGTGTTTGGTTCTTGGAGGGTGGACAGGGCTGGAGAATGAAAGTGGACCATCATATATTTTTTTTAATGGTGGTGGTTTAGTCGCTAAGTCGTGTCTGACTCTTGTGATCCCGTAGATTGTAGCCCTCCGGGCTCCTCTGTCCATGGGATTCTCCAGGCAAATATACTGGAGTGGGTAGCCATTTTCTTCTCCAGAGGATCTTTCCAACCCAGGAATCCAACCCGGGCCTCCTGCATTGCAAGCATATTCTTCACTGACTGAGCTATGAGGGAAGACCTCATTATAGTTATAAACCTTTAAATAGATATTTGATCAATTTATTTGGCTGCATCAGGTCTTAGTTTTGGCTTGTGGGGTCTTTAGTTGCAGTGTGTAGGATCTAATTCCCCGCCCGGGGATCAAACCCAGGCCCCCTGCGTTGGGAGTATGGAGTCTTAGCCACTAGACCACCAGCGAGTGCCTGTTATTTGATCTGAATAAGGAATTTGTGAACACAGTACAAAATTCAAAGGCACAAAAGGGTGTTTGGTGTAAGCAGAGTCTCCCTCCCCACTGACAAAGCTCTTACCAAAGGGCATCCCCCTGCCCCCTGCCGCCCCATGATTAATTCCCGTGAGAGGAAGAAAACCCGTAAATCAGTGGATTCGCTCTTCAGGGAGTTGGTTCAGATGGGCGACAGACAGTTGCCCAGGGGCAGCATGTCTGTAAAAGCAAGTGGCATCCAGGGGCTTGGGATAAAGGCGGCTCTAAGAGGGGTCCTGCCCCCTGCTGAGTGCTGGAGTGGGGGGGTTGCTGTCTGTATGTCACCCCTGAGCTGCTTCTCGCCTGTCTTAGTGTGAACCCCCCAAAACAGCCTCGGGTTTCTTGTAAGCCTTTTGTCAGTCAGGCTGGGAGGCCCCATCCCTTCTCGTGAATTCAGAAGAGACTGGTTCCTTAATCCATGTACGGACAAGGTCCAGACACTGCGGAATAACAGGGAGCAGCATCAGAGACCCTCCTCCCCGCCCCCTGCCTCTCCCTCTTTCCTTTTTGTTTCCTTCCCTTCGCTTTCACTTCTCTTCCCCACCCCCAAGTACACCCTAAACACATACAATGAGCAGTGCCTGGGCTTCCCATGGATTTATGATTTATGGTTACTCATCTTATTATCTAAGTGGTTTTGCCAGGTAAAATATTAAGGCAGGACTGCCATTATAACCTTGTCTTCCATGATCTCATTGGCAGCTGGTGTTGCCATGACAACTGGGTTGGAGAAACTGGTACCGAGTTTCAATGGAAGAGATGCAAACACTGGTGTGTGTGTGTATATACACGCAGACCTCCCATCATGTCTATCTCTGGTGCAGAAAGCCGTGGACTTTTCAATCCTCACCTTCTGCTTCTCCTTCCAGTTTGGTCAAAATTAGCTTCAGGGCTCTAAATCAATTAGGAGGAGGCTTTGGAGGGTGATTTCTTTGTGAGGCTCTTGACTACCAAATTGAAACTAGAGACAGAGAAGAGATATCTTCCAGGCTTTCTCCTCACCTGAAATGAAGCAAAGACACCCACTGGATGTTGCCCTTTTAAAAGCACCTTGGGCCTAACTTATTTAACATCTTTGTGTAATTCTCTTATTAGTCATAGACAGAGCTTGAAGGGGCCCCAGATGTCATCTCTCTAATGTCCTTTTCATTTAGATGAGAAAACTGAGGCCCAGAAAGGTTAAGTGACTTGCCCCAATAGAGTATGGTCCACTGAGAGGCCACTGGCTCTGAAATCGCACTGCCTGGCTCAAATCCTGCCTCCAGGGTGCATTTACTGTGACCTCACAGTAAATGTCACCTCAGCCAAGGGGCTTCCCCTCTAAGCCTCAGTTTTGTTCATCTGTAAAATGGAGATGATAGCCAGAGCAACCTTACTAGGTCATTGTAGGGATTAAGTGACATAATCTACAACGTTTGGACTTGTTCACTCACCAAGTCGTGTCTGACTCTGCAACCCCACAGACTGCAGCATGTCAGGCTTCCCTGTCCCTCACCATCCCCTGGAGTTTGCCCAGATTCATGTCCATTGAATTGGTGATGGCATCCACCCATCTCATCCTCTGTCTCCCTCTTCTCCTTCTGCCTTCAATCTTTCCCAGCATCAGGGTCTTTTCCAATGAGTCGGCTGTTCCCATCAGGTGGCCATAAATTTTATCACTATTACCCAGGGCCACACTGAGAATCAGTGACAAAACAGAACCAAAATCCAGCTCAGCTAAGTCCTTAAACTGGACCCTTTTCCCACGAATCCCATCCTGTCCTTTTGTTCTTGTTCCTTGTCATCCAGGGAAGAATAGAGGTCTCTTCTGAGATGTGGGTTGTCTTTTCTTAAAAACCCCCTGTGAATTGTGTAGAGTGCAGTCCCTAGTGTATACTTGTTGATTTGAGGGTAAATATTACATGCTTCATGCACTATCAGAACATGCATGGAATGTACACGGGGTGGCTGCAATGCAGGAAGGAATGAGAGGAAAACTTAGGGCGGGAAATGAACATTTTTTGACTATAACCGGGCATTTTGCTGAGCTCTTACAAATGCATTTAATCATAACAGCCCCATGACGTGAGCATATTCATCCCCACTCTACCAATAAGAAAACTAAGTCAGAGTAGGTCTGCAGCCACCGGGGTTTACACGGCAGGTTGAGAGAGCTCGGTTTCCACCCACCCTTTTACAGCAAGGTGCTGTTGATGCCCTCAATACACCGTGTGGTTCACAAGAATTTCTCACCCCCTCTGTGAGCCAAAAGTACATTTCCTGAGGTGGTGAGTTTCTGAACAGACTGGTACCTCTTCCATCACTGCCACAAAGCCGAGGGTACAAAGCACAGTTGTGTAACTCTAGGGGTCCAAAATGCTCTCCTGGTCCAACCCGACTGGTATTGAAAAGTCACACCAGGCTGGATGGCTTTGCAGAATGCCACTTGTTTAAATCAAGAAGACGAGCAATGCAGGGGGACCTCACAGTCCTGTTCAGAGGAGCAAGCTGTTCTGGGGAAATGTATTTCAAAAGGTATCCTGAATTAAAAACACGCCCACTTGGGAGGGGGCAGCGAACCTATATCCTCTACCGTAGGTAATGAGGCCATTAAACCAGCTGGTCTCCGCACATCTTATGTAAGAATAGCTCAGTCTCTGGGTGAACTTGGTAAACCAGTACAGAATTTAACCGAGTGAGGCTTTCCTAACTGGGAGTTAGAGATGGAGGTCAGATGGGGACAAGGGTGCCTGCCTCCTACATAACAGGGGCCCAGAGTGGGCTGGGTGACTGGTCTAGCGTGTGGGTTGGCATAGCCACTATGCTTTTTTTTTTCTTTCCACTTGCACTGTGTGTTTATTCGGCCTCTGGGGATTGGGGAGGAGGATGAAGATTTGAAAGTGATAAAGGGGCCCTTCCTGACATTATATGACGTTGCTGACTGTTGGAAAAGCCTGCACTTCGGAGACCGACTCACCTCTCAGGAAGGAGAGCCAGTCTGCCTTGCCCCGGGCGGGTCACTGAGCACCTTCCCGACTTACTGCGCCTTCTGGTGCGCACTGACCCTCCGCTGAGTTACTGCGGGTATTTCGCGAAATAAGATAGGTGGAAACTTAGAAAATACTAGGTTTTCAGTAACCCTTAGGCTAAAACCCATCAGATGGAGACATCTTTTCAGTATCAGTAAGCCTCCTCGTTTTGAGTCCACACGATTTTCTAGGTCATCAGATTCGAGGAGGTGTGTTGCGGTGCCAGCTCTGCGTCCCAGCGATACCCAGCTGGCAGGTAACCCCCAACAGGTACTGACGCCGGCTTCCACCACCCCTAGGAGGACCTGCAGGGTCTGCCCTCCCTCCCAGCTGCCTTTTTTTTTTTTTTTTACTTTATTTTACTTTACAATACTCTATTGGCTTTGCCATACATCGACATGGATCCTCCACAGATGTACACGAGCTTCCAATCCTGAATCCCCCTCCCACCTTCCACCCCACAACGTCTCTCTGGATCATCCCCGTGCACCAGCCCCAAGCATCCTGCATCCTGCATCGAACATAGACCTGCGCCTCGTCCCCGCTGCCTTCCGAGGCCCAGGCCGGCGTGGGGCGCTCTCCAGAGCCGCGGCAGGGCAGGGCAGGGGCGTGGAGGGCGGCGTTCCGCACCGTACCGAGACCCGGCCGCATTCCCAGTGGGGCCTAGCCCCGGAGGCCGTCGCGTTTACATAACTGCGATGATGTAACCGCTGGCGGGCCCGGAAGGGCGGGGCGGGGGCCTG
>SJYV01021256.1:523990-548374 GCA_006410875.1 Neotragus pygmaeus
GTTCTAAATTGCTAGTTGAGATTCCGCTTAGTACTTTCCTGGGTGTGTTTTTGTCCTTGCTAATAAAATGCGGCTTGAGGACTGTGACCGCTCCCTCCAGCTGGAACATTCCGGGCACGAGTTTCAGGGCGGGCGTAGACCACGCGTCCAGTGTGAGCTTGTTGAACGTTGCTTGATGGTCCCGCCCCTCCTCTCCCCCCATCGCCCCGTGATCACCCTGGCTGTGCCCCGGTCGACCCGTCCCCTCACTGTGGTCTTTGAGGGGTGGCCACTTCTGGGAGGTGGAGAGGTGGTTTTTAATCTTAGAATTAGTCTCTCCCAGTGGTTCTCATCCCTGTTTGAAACCAGAAATCACCGGCAGAAAATTGAGGATATCAACTTTCAGGCCCTCCCAGTGGACATTTTGATTCAGTTGATGTGCACTGGGGCCTAGATTGATATTTCATTAAAAAAAAAAAATCCTGCAGGTTCTTCTCTTATGCAACCCTTTTCTCTAAGAGACTTCCTTTCTTCCCTGTTTTAAGAGTTTTATCAGTATTTTTATCAGTTCCTAAGGCTATCTGGGAGAAGGCAATGGCACCCCACTCCAGTACTCTTGCCTGGAAAATCCCATGGACGGAGGAGCCTGGTAGGTTGCAGTCCATGGGGTCCTGAAGAGTCGGACATGACTGAGCGGCTTCCCTTTCACTTTTCACTTTCATGCTTTGGAGAAGGAAATGGCAACCCACTCCAGTGTTCATACCTGGAGAATCCCAGGGACGGCAGAGCCTGGTGGGCTGCCGTCTATGGGGTTGCACAGAGTCGGACACGACTGAAGTGACTTAGCAGCAGCAGCAGCAAGGCTACCTGGGCAAATTTCCATCGTCCCAGGACTCCAGGCATCATTCCAAGGGGAGACAGCTGCTGTTCCTCCCTTCTCGGCTTGCAGAAGTGTTTTGAAAAAGTGCAGACCCTCCTTAGGGGCAGTGCTGTAGAAAATGTGGGAAATGTTACTGAGTCCAAGCTCAGTCTCCTCGCTATACACAGGCCAGTTAACAGAGAGAAAATGTTGAGGCAAGGAATACGACTTTTATTGTGAAAGCCAACGGATCGAGAAGATGGCAGACTAAGGTCTCAAAATAACCACCTTGCTGTGCGTCTGGATGTGAGGTTCTTGTACAGGATAGAGAGGGGTTAGAGTTGAGGAAGTAGTGACCAGTATCTTGTATATGTCTCCTGGAATGGCCACCCTCAGGGAAGGGATGTGTTCCTTCAGGCAGAGGCAGGTCATTATGAAGGATTATGTTAACTAAAGCAATGTAAAACAAAGGTTAAAGTCAAAGAAACAGATCCATCATGGAGTCAGAATTGGCTCTTCCCTGCAATATTTCCCACTATCATTGTCCCTTCAACAATCCTGGAAAAAAGAGGGTGACCAGTGTTCTAATTGCTTCATCAGATGGATCTTTTGGGGAGTGTTCGCAGCCATCCGTGCCAGTTGCCAGTGTTTCAGATGTTGAGATTTGTCTTCGTTCCTCTTTGGAAAATGTCCACTTTACATCTGTAGCATACTGAACTTCAAACCCAGAGGCAGCATCTTAAGTTTAGGAATTTAGGGCTTTTCTATGTATGGGAAGATGCAAGAATCAGGGCTCTTTAAAATTATTTCCTTGATGTGTACCCTCAGGTGTCTGGGGCAGTTGATCCTGTGTTCTCACAGGCTGAGTTTCCTCAGGGCTCACTGGCGCCCATTGGAAGCCCCCAATTGCAGATGACTGATATGGCAGGAAATATTCCATTTCTCAGCTCCTACCTTCTTGGTCAAGAATTTGACCAGTATTTGGGAGACAGTTCATGATCAAATCTTGCCCCACGGCGCTGGAAGGCTCATTCCAGATCAGGAAAAAATTATTAGGTATGCCACTCTAGCTGCTAAATTTTGGATTTGACCCCCATCAATAAGGAAAGATTCTCTGGATCTTGTGCCTGATTATGATCCAGGAGACATTTTCCCTCCCATTGCTTCTTCCCATACTTAGAATTACACTATTACAATGATTTTTATGTTATGTTTTTAGCCATATAAGTTTTGTTCAAGGCCTGATTACACCCTGGGTATTGTAAGAGACAACAATCTTATAAATTAGACAAGATATAAGTAATGCAGTTGGTGAAATTGACAATGACAGTGCATCAAGGAGGCACAAAGCACAAACAATTTGAAAACAAATACCAAATTGGAACAATGATTAATCAGTTTAAGGGGAAGATTTTCCTTACCCCTGGGAAACAGATTTAAACCTGTAATTTTCTTTATATAGAAACCACAAAAACTGTAACCATATCTACCAGTTCACTCAGTTCCCCTGTAACTAATCCTTTTTGTTAACAGCTTTATGAAGCCATTAGAATTACTTGCATTTATCCGAAAGTCCTTTTTATAAATCTTCTTGAAGGGGAGGTGTTTTTGCAATGGCATCAAAGTGAAATCCTAACTATAATAACAGAAAGACTTAAAAAAACCCACATTTAACCACCTAGGTTACTGCTGTGACATGCCACACTTTCAGATAATAACCAGAATTATGACGATAATACTTTAACAGGACACATCAAAATTTCATATAATCTCTAGAATATCATTTATCATAAAATATAACCTAAGAAGATTTATTACTCATTTGATAAGACTTTCCATTGTAATTTAACATACCAAATGAACCTAATGAGTTTAATGTTTCTTTGGGGTGTTTCAAAGGCCCTTTGAAGCATCCCAAAGTTTAGCTAGAGGTCAAAGAAACTGTTATAATTTGATTTGAGAAGTTTTGTCAAAACAACATCAAAAGGATATTAAAACACAACAGGATTATAAGTCACTGTGAAACAATAGTTATTCACTTAGCCAAAGTAACAATAAAAGATTTCAAAGGCAAATGCAGAGTAGATCACTTAAAAGGTAAAGAACTTAAAATCTGTTATCAAAGGTAGTTTGACATCTTAACAAAAAACTTGTCTAACAGAGAAAAGCCAAATTCTGTTTTCATTTCAAGATTTCAGCCCTGAGTTGGGTACAGCAATGTAAAACCCATCAGTCTACAAAAGAGGTCAGATTAAAATTGGGTTTCTGGCAAATGGAATAAATCAAGTTCACTTGTCTAGATGGCTAAACTCTTTTTACTACTGTTTATGGAAAGCAAGTCCAAATTACTTTCTTTTTCAAAATTTGCATTTTAAAAAGATGGTGGAGATAAGGGCTTCCATGAGGACCAGGTAGAACATTTGCAAAGATAAAATTTTTTCTCAGGATAACTTCATTTCCCCTTTATAATACTTTGTTGTTCTTGTTCAATTGCTATGTTGTATTAATACTTACAAACTTCTTCTTAAGATAAACAGGGAAGGTCTTGGGAGTGGTAAAAGGATTAGTGGGTTTTGGATTCTTTTTTGGAACCATACTTCTGGTCCTAAAACAAGGACAGTTTTCTTTTTTTTCCTCAAAGAATTGGGTGGCTACCTGAATGATACTGAAGGGCTGACATACCCATTTACCTATGTTGGAGAGTTAGCTTAGAGGTGGAGGTCTCTTCCAAAATTCCTGCTAGGGTCTAAATATCAGCTATGGCTAGCTTAGTAAGACCCAGCTTAGTAAGACCCGTGGCTTCCCATTTTGGTAATCTACTTACAAACACTTTTGAGGATCTTCCCTAGATTTCAGCCAGTCATTTAAAACTTCCCAAGGGAGTAGAACCTTAGAGGAAGTGCTTCCCATTTTAGCTCAAGCAGTTAGTACTAGAAGTCTTTGTGCTCAAAGTAACCAAGTCAGACCAAAACCTTGCCAGCCAGAAAGTCACCTTCAGAGTCAAATGGCAAAACTGCCCCAAATGTGACCTCCTAGTCCCACTAGGCTTGTGACCCTCGTCCAAAGCACCTTATTTCCCTTCACAGGGAGAACACCCCAAATTTGAACCAAAGCCCCGCCAAATGGAGCTGAATTTTCCCAAGTTGGAGCCATAGTCCCCAAATGCACAAGATCAAAAAGGCCCTGGTGGGACCCTGATGTCAAGCTGTTCTGGGGAAAGGTTACTTGAGCCTTTAATTTACAAAGGAGAGTGGTATCAATTAGAGTCAATCAGTTTGTTCCCCACTGTTGGGGTGACCTGGGGCGCCTGTCTTCCTTTTATTGTGTTTTAGTTTAGGGCAATNGCTGTTCTGGGGAAAGGTTACTTGAGCCTTTAATTTACAAAGGAGAGTGGTATCAATTAGAGTCAATCAGTTTGTTCCCCACTGTTGGGGTGACCTGGGGCGCCTGTCTTCCTTTTATTGTGTTTTAGTTTAGGGCAATCTCTTCTCCAGTGTCCTTCCTCCCCGTAGTAAGCATGTTCTTCCTTCCCCAGTGGCGGCCTACCTCAGGCTTCACATGTGCCCAGTTGCTCAGTCGTGTCTGACTCTCTGCGACCCCACAAATGGTAGCCTGCCAGGCTCCTCTATCCATAGAATTTTCCGAGCAAGAATACTGGAGTGGGTTGCCATTTCCTTCTCCAGCGGATCTTTCTGACCCAGGGGCTGAACCCGCATCTCCTACTCTGGTGGCAGGTCCTTGACCCTGAGCCACTGCGAGCCCTCCTTAGGCTACTCATTTTTAGTGCTGCTGCCAGAAAACCTGTATTCCGTTTTGCATCTCCTTGCTTCTATCGTGTTCCCTGCTGTTGAATACTTTTAAGAACAACATCTTCTAACTGAGAAGGATTCATTTCAAACACACTATTTAATTTCTATAACTTTTAAATCTCTGGAGCACTTTGCCTGATGAAGGCCATACTTATCATCCTTACATTCTCAGGGGCCTCAGGGTCTGTATCTGTGTAGCACCTATAAACTTGACAAATCCTTTCTAGAAACTGATGGATCCTCAGTTGGTTTTTGTTTTATCTCTCAGATTTTAAGCTCTNGGGGGGGTGCTGCTGGAGGAGCAGGTGTGCAGGACAGAGGAGGGGACCCCAGGATCAGCTGCTCCTCCCTGTCTGTGAAGCTTTGTCAGGGGGACGAGGGGAGTAGCTGGGCTCTGCCCTCACTGAAACCTTGTGGGCTAGATATTGCGCTTAGCTTTCCTGAACCTCAGTTTCCTCATCTGAAAATTAGAGGTGATATAATTTTGTTCAGGTGCCATTCAGCATGCACGATTTTTAGTTGCAGCGTTCAAAATCTTTATTGCAGCATGTGGGATCTGGTTTCCAGGCCAGGGTTCTAACCCGGGCCCCTGGGTTTTTTACACACCAGCACCTGGCTGGTTCCTTCTCCTGGTCACAGAGGACAGCTGGCCTCTTCTGGGAGCCTCTGTCTTCCTAGTTTCTCGCAGAGGAAGCCAGACGATTCCTTTCACCTTTTCAGGATGTTTCACTTCACCAGGATCCATGGCTGATTTCCCTGTTCCCTGCTGCTGAGATGCCTTGGGTGCTTCTAGGAAACTCAAGGAGACTGTGGGATGATCAGAGTAAAATTGATTTTAGCTCACTTGAATTTTGTTGGTTTTCAAACCTGGATTTCGTGTGTTTTGCAGCCCTGCAGGGTGGGAGAGGGTCCTACAGTGATTTCGGGGAAGGCCTTGGAGTGAAAGGATTCTGTGTCCGGACTTGGCCTGCCCTCATCGGTAGAGGCTCATGGCTGACTCTGGTGTGAGTCAGCAGCCTCGTGTTCCCTCTGACTGGGCCAAGGCCTTCAGAGACTTTTGAGAAGAGTGTAGTCCTGCATGGACAGTGCTTTTCCTCTCCCCTGAAGGCAGAGGAAGACTCAGTTATGCCAGACTTAAGCCGAACGTGGCATTCAAGCTCATTACAGGCCTTCTGAGTCATGATAACGTTTCTCATTCTCTGAGCCTTTGTCTCCGGATGAGGCAACATGTTTTAAGATCAGTTGAAATTCTTCCTTGGGTTCAGTGGCTCAGTTGCTGGGGAAACGGAGGCAGGGCACTGAGCTCTGCTTTATCATGGGTTTTATGGCTTGTCTGGAGGTCAGTTCCCAGCAGCAGAAATCTCCGCCCTGGGTTGCTGATAAGTCTCTGGGACGCTGAGCCTCAGCGATGTTCAGTGATGCTGAACTCAGGGATGTTCAGCGGGTGCTGAGAATGCAAGTTTCATTTATGTGCTGGGAGAAAGGGCCCAACAGCCAAAGTGCTGTGCTCATTTACGTGCACGGCTGTGTCTGCACCACTGCCACGGGCCGCCCTCGGTGTGGCTCCTCCATCAGGGAGTTGTGAGTCTATGGCGGATTGGGGGTGTGTGGAGCTGTGTCCAGAGGTAACCATAGCACAGGGCTGAGACTGACACTGTATGCGAGGACTGAGTCACGAAGGAAGTTGTCATCTCATAGTTCGTATGTGCCCTAGATATTCTCTTAGGAACAAAATATTGACAAAAAACCCCCAAATGATTGGTAGGAAACCATGACACATCCATGCAATGTTTTGTGGCCGTTAGAAGAAATAAGGTAGATTTATATTTAAGGAAGAAAATCTCTAAAACATGTTGTTAAATGAAAGAGAAGGATATGAACAATGTATAGTCTGAATCTATTTATATGGAAAGGGGCTACACATACACATGTGTGTATATATAATGCTTAGTATATATATAGATATATGTTTATATATAATGCCTAAAATATGTATGGTATAAATGTTGTATGTACTTGAAGTATTTCTGAGTGATTCATAAGAAATTGTGAACAATGATGTACTTCTGAGCAGTGAGGCTTTCCATTTTATATCATTCCAAATGATTTTTTTAAAACCATTTTTAAAGAAAAAAGTACATTAAAAAAAATGCTTTACAACTTCTTTTGTTTTCTGGTTTAGAACATCTTTCTGCATATTGTGGACCTGTCTGTTCCCAAGTCCATCTGGAAATTTGTTGAAAATTTCAAGCAGGAACATACCCTCAATGTCTTGGTGAGCTTTGTAAACATAAGTAGGGGATAAATCTCATGCATGAGTGTTTCTCTTCTGTGTGGATGTGTGTGTGTGTGTGTGTGTGTGTGTGTGTGTGTGTGTATCTTTATGGCGACACCTGAGTGAGACTCTTATATGGGGAAGCCTATTCATATCACCAGGTTCACTCATAAGAGTCATTCTAACCATGTTGCTTGGATATGTGAGTAAAGGAAGGGACCCTATACTGGGTCCTTGGGGGTGATGGAAAGGTTCCGTTTTTTCATAAAATGATGATTTGTGTACTGCCATTCGTGAACTCTGTAGATCTGGGGATTGATGTATTGCAGGGGAAAATTAAAAAGCTTAGTCCAAAAGAACACCTGTTGCAGACAACCAGATCTTTTAGTATCACAGTCAGTTGCTCCACGGAGAAAGCTGGAAGACTCAGGTGGGTCGGTGTCCCTCTGCTCCCCCCACATATTCTACTTTGAGCTGAGCTGCTTTTCTGCCCATAGTTTCTCATGTGCTCCAAAATGTTCATTCAGACCCAGGTCTAGTCTTGGAGTCTCCAATATGGCTACAGAGAGCATTTGAAATGCAGCTGGTTCAAACTGAGCTGTTCCATCAGTGTAAAAATCCACCAAAGTTGAAGACTTAGGGTAAAAAAAAACAAAAGTAAACTAACATTTTTATATTGGTTACATTTTTATGTTGATTACATCTTGAAATGCTACTATTTTAGACATAGTGAGTTAAATATTATACATTATTAAAATCAATTCTACCTGTTTCTTTTTATGTTTTTATTTATTATTTTGGTGAGTTACGTTTTATTTGAAGCAAAATGAGGACTGCAGCCTGAGAGACAGTACCTCAGATAACGCTGAGAAGCTGTTTTTCTTTTTACCTTTTTAATGNACATCCATACATGACCACAGGAAAAACCATAGCCTCGACTAGATGGACCTTTGTTCGCAAAGTAATGTCTCTGCTTTTCAATATGCTATGTAGTTTGGTCATAACTTTTCTTCCAAGGAGTAAGCGTCTTTTAATTTCATGACTAAATAAATAGGGAAGAAATAAACCTTCTATGCAGAAGAATTCCAAATAAGTTATAAATGTATTTAGAATTATAAATTAAAAAATCCAAATGAATTATTTACAAACTTACTGTATTTACATATATTAGCCCCTGAGGCTAGCCAAGGGGGAGCGTGACTCCCACCCTTTAAGTGTAGCCTCCACAAGGTGACTTCTTTCCAAAGCACACACCATGGACAGGTGGCGTACAGAATACAACAGCTTCAGCCAGCTGACGAGATCAGGTTCAACACCAGTCATCATAAACCCTATTGTGAGTATGTACCCTTGACATGATGAGATGAAAATGGCACTATCCCTCTGATCTTCCCCAAATCATAACTCCAGCCTAGTGACGAAAAAAAAAAAAAAANAAATTACATACTTTTACTGGATAGCATTGGTCTAGACACATTTCCAGGGCACTTTATTGTGAATTAGGTTGCCTGGCCAAGCCTTAGTCATTGGAGGTCTCTGCACAGTCCCATGGCTGAGCCAGCTGCACACTGGTTTTGGTGTGAAGAGACAGGAGAGCAGAACATGAACTGTCATCATACACATGTGGGACCAGTGGTGTGGAGCTGTGGGATGTGGAAACAGGTCCCTTGGCCCTATTTTCCTTTATTTTGAAATGGGAACTATAATTTCTAGATCAATAATGCAGGTTGCATGGTCAATAAGAGGGAGCTCACGGAAGACGGACTCGAAAAAAACTTTGCTACCAACACTCTGGGTAAGTGTAAGCAATTCTATTATTTATTGTTAGCAAAATAAATGGAGAAGATCAGAAACTGTAGAAGGATCAGAAAAGTAGTGATAAACTTTTGGAGTTCTTGGTACATAGCACGATCGTATTCACTTTATCTTTAAGTGCATTATTTTTCTTCATAAAACACTCGTCTTATTTTTTTATAATATGCTTTAGTGCCAGAAATACTATTCTTAAAGTGGTTTTTTCGTAGGAAGCTCAAGGCTCATTATAGACATGACTTTGGTGAGGAGAGCAGGGTCACCGTAGGTGGAGAGGGCAACTATGAAAACTGCAGCAGAGAGAACTTCCAGCCAGGGCTGAAGGAGCAGGCATAAGACAAGAGCATGGGTCTAGAAAGGCGTTCGTTTACCCGGGACACAGGACCCCTGAGTTCCAGACCCTCCCTGCTCTGTAATAACAGGCCAGCGTGTTTTGTGCCAGGTCAGTGATTCTCAAAGTGGGGTTCCTGGACCATCACCAGGGAACTTGGTGGAAATGCATGTTCTTGGGCCTCACCCCAAGATCCACTGAATCCAAAACTGGGATGGAGCTGAGAACTCTGTGTTTGAATGAGCCCTCCAGACGATTCTGATGCACACTTAAGTTTGAGAACCAGTGGGCCAGGATGTTAACCTCTTTGGATTTTTCTCCTTCTTGAACCAAGGGGTCTGGAGTACAGATCTTTCTCACCTTGGGGTGGGGTGAGGTCCCAGTCAACCCATCGTGCATAGGTTGATCATGTTGTAAACTGAAAATACATTAATCCACCTAACCAACGGAACATCCTTGCTCAGCCCAGCCAACCTTAAACAGACTTAGAACACTTAACGTTAGCCTACAGTTGGGCAAAATCATCTAACACAAAGCCTAGTTTATAATGAAGTATTGAACTACTCATGTTTATTAAATATTGTGCTGCAAGTGAGAAGCACAGTGCTTGTCTGGTCCAGAGTGGCTGTAACTGTGCAGGTTGCTCACTCCTGTGATTGCCTGGCTGACTGGGAGATTGCCATGCATCCTGAGAGAGCGTCTTACCGTTTATTACCAGCTCCAGAAAAGTTCAAAACCCCAAATCAACATACAGTTTCTAAGGAATGCATATTGCTTTCACACCATCGAAAAATCGTAATTCAAACCATTGTAAATCGGGGACCGTCTGTAAATGATTTCAGTGCCTTGGAGAGAGATTTCACCTTGGAGAGGCAATGAATCTCAGATTCTCCCCGGTGACCACACCACTTCCTCTGAGGAAGTGAGGCTTTTAATAAGGCGTTTTAATTAATCCTAAGTCACAAGATGAATTGGTGGGGTTTCCTGTGCCTCCTAGGGTCATTGAGGGTGACTGTTAAATAGCAACCTCTTCCCACCCAAGAACTGAACAGTGTGAGGAGTAAGACAGTAGAATAATGAATGAAAGCCCTAAGTCACTGTTGCTGATAAGGCTGGTTCAAGGGTGTGGCTCAGGTGAGAGCCAGATGGCTTCCTGAATTCGGAACCCCCAGAATTAGACAGCCTTGCTGACTTTGTTGTGACTGGATAATCCCAGACAGACACCACCAACCCCTCCCAGGAAGCCCAGTTTCTTGCTCCCAAATGTACTATATTTATTTCTGGAGTGCTTACCTCCTCGGGATGGAGGAAGGAGGGGGCCGAAGGAGGTTGCTCATCGTTCTCTCTCCAGGAGGAGGGGACATAGGGAGTGGAGAAGGACCCTTCTGCCCAGCTTTGAGGTTGCATTTCTTTCTCTTTAAACAATCTCTGGGAGCTTGCTATGAAATGCTGCATTTGTTCCACCAGCCCCGGGATCCAAAGGTGGTATCCTTGCCCAAAGTACCAGAAGTACACAAATGTGGGGTCATGCCAGCATTTGCCTTCTGACTCTTCTGGATGGTAGGGACTCCTGGGGTCCTAGCAGCTGGCCTCCTAGGTTAGCTGCACCCCAGGATCAGCTTTGTGATTTGTAGGGCCCAGTAGGAAACAAAAGTGGGGGCTCCTCTGTTCAAAAAGTACAAGGGGTTGCACAAGATGAAGCCAGCTCTGCTGCTTCCCACCCACCCGTCCACCACCCAGCTCCATTCCACTGGGTGTGGGCTGCGTGCTAGGCCCTGGGGGGTGGGGGGTGTATACACGTCATTGAATCCGAAGCACCACCCTGTAGTGGAGGTATTCCTGCCTGTACAGTTACAGATGAAGAAGCTAGGACTGAGGGAGCTTGTGTAACTTGCCCAAGGTCAAGTGGAGGAGCCAGAATTTGAAGCCAGGTCTGTCTGCCTCCAGAGCCCATGTTCCTAACCAGGACGGGTTCTGCCAGCCTCTCCCCCAGCATCTCCTCCCTCAGATCTGAAGCTGCTTCGATGTGAAATAAAGGCTAAGGGAGCCTGGGAGTGGGGAGATCTGCCATGCTGGGGAAGCATGGTGTGGGGCGGGGGTCCTGCTTAGAGGCACCCCTGGGAATCTGCATTGATTGAGAATGTGGGTAGATCTGATGGACTCCAAGACTGCCTTTTTTTTTTTTTCCTGCGCTGCATGGGTTGTGGGATGTTAGGTCCCCAACCAGGGATTGAACCCAGGTCACGGTACTGAAAGTGCTGAGTCTTAGCCACTGGACGGCCAGGGAACTTTCTTTAATTTTTTGCCTTTTTCATTACACAGCTGGTCATGTTGTACTTTTGTATGGATCGGGTCTGCTTCCAAGGGCTTTGATAGCTCTTCATTTTCATTTCCTACTTGTGCTAGAAACATTGATCTTTCCAACTTCTCTGAGAAGCCTGATAATTCTCATGCCTAATATTTATTCATCCTCTCCAGAGGGGAAGATGGAGTCCAGTATACACAGAGGCAATTCAGTGACGGGAGGGCAGGTAGACGTCTCTCTGCTTCACAGATGAGGAGATACAAGGAGGTTCAAATATTATTATTCTTGAGCACGTCCGGAGCCCAGTGGACAGCTCAGACCTCTGTCTGAGTCCTAGGAAATTGCTGGCTGCCTTTCTAATACGAAACATGTTTTCCCAGCCCGATTATGCAATACGGGTTACGTTGTTTTCTGTTTTCTAAGATTCAGTTGGGCCAGTAGAAATACCTCCAGTCTTCAGGCAAACGTCAGTAGATTCCTGATAACCCCGAGGACAAGACGATACTAGCATCTGCAGAATTTATCTCCAGGTTCTAAGGGTTTGGAAACCCTTAGGTTTGGTGGAGGATCACTGAGATGCTGTCAGAACCTGTGACTGTGTGTGGCTCTGCGTGACAATATCATAGTACATGAATTAGATACAGTTTGGAAATCACTCTCCTTCTCCTTTTGTGGGTGTGGGTGGGCCCTGGAGAGGTTTTCATCATTCACTCTCCCGGGGAACAAAAAGGAACTGCCTAGGGTAGCTTTGTGGGGAGATGAAGCGTGGAGGTGAAGCGATCTCATGAGACAGATTCTGTTGGGTTGCTGTTCTTGCTCCTGGGTTTTGGGTCTTCTCCAAGCATATACATTTTGCCTGTTAGCATTCAGAGGCATTAAGAGTCTGTGAGGAGGGAAGACAGATGTGGGGAGGGGGCGGTGGCGCTTAGCTGAGTGCTGTGCTCGCAGCCAGCCACAGCCTGAGCTCCAGCCGGTTAAAACTCTCACCCACATCTCAGCCCCTCTCTCCCACGGGGCGCAAGACGAGGACGCTGTCCACGTCCTCCAGAACTGCTGTGTCACCAATTAATTGGCTGTATTAAACAGACAGGGTGCCTCAGCCGTTTGGTAGAAGGTGGGGAAGTTCAGTTGAGGTCATTTTGGAAGACCATACATACACCGTGTGTGCGTGCATATGTGTGCAAAGTCGCTTCCAGTCATGTCCGACTCTGCGACCCTATGAACGGTAGCCTGCTAGACTCCTCTGTCCATGGGATTCTCCAGGCAAGAATACTGGAGTGGGTTGCATGCCTTCCTCCAGGGGATCTTCGTGACCCAGGGATGGAGCCTAAATCTCCTGTGGCTCCTGAATTACAGGCAGATTCTTTACTACTGAGCCACCAGGGAAACCCATACATAATCAGTATGTACTTCACATTCTGTTATCTGGAGCTTTCTACTGCTGGCATAGATCCACACCCAATGGGAAATGCTACTGAAAGCAGGGACCCAGGGTCCAGAAACACCTTAATATGTGTTTGTTGTTTAGTCACTAAGTCACGTCCGACTCTTTGCAACCCCATGGACTGTAGCCTGACAGGCTCCTCTGTCCATGGGATTTCCCAGGCGAGAATACTGGAGTAGGTTACCATTTCCTTCTTCAGGGGATCTTCCTGACCCAGGGATTGAACCTGCGACTCCTGCATTGGCAGGCAGGTTCTTGACTGCTGAGCCACCAGGGAAGCCCACGCCTTAATATAATAGTGATGATACTAATGGTAATAATGTACACACTGGACACTTTCCACATGCCAGGGCTGCACTGTTATTCTTGAATTATCTCATTCAGTCCTCCTAACAACTCTACAGATTTCACAGACAAGGAAACAGGGTCAGAAATAGTTTGAAACTATTTCTGTGACTCACCTTCCTAAATAAAATTATAGTTGGTACATTTTTGCTATAGGGTTATATCTGTCAGCTCTTGCTACATAACAAATATCACCCAGATCTCTGAGGCACACAGTAATAAACATGTCTTTCTTGCTGACTCTTATGCAGGTCTGTTGGGTGGACTAACCTCAGCAAATAGTGGGTTCAGCAGGGTATCTCAGCAAATAGTGTCTACTTGCATCCTCCTTGCATCCTCCTTGGACCATTAGGCTGGCCAGAGTATGTTCCAGCAGCAAGAGCAGAAGCCCAAGTGTGCAAGCACCTTGCAAGCCCCTGTTTGCTTCAGATCTGCTAACATCTAACCACGAATACAAGTCATTTCACAGAGCCCTGAATCGAGAGTCAGGGAAACATACTCCTCCCAGGAAGGTGGGGAAGAGGGGGTGAATATGGTCAAACAATAACCTGAAACAAGGGTCTGTTTTATTACATTCTAATTCTTTGGAAATGGGTCCTCTGAGTTAAGGATGTGGCTAACTATTAGCCTGAAGTGTTTAATGAACAAAATATTTTGTCTGTTCAGTAAACATTTATAGAGCACACACTGTAAGCTGTGGTCAGTGATAAGGATTCAGAAATTATAGGGACTTCTGGTCCAGTGGGTGAATCAGACACACAAACAATTTCAGTAACTATACAGTAAGTTCTCTTTTCATCCATGAAGGGAGCTGGGGTCCAGGCCCTAGAGAGCAGTACTTCTGAGGGGTATGCCCTCAGATACTGAATGTGTTTGGCACCAGGTGTTCTCACTTGTCAATAATCCTTGGTTCCTGAAACCTTCCAGCTCCCAAACTTTCAAGATTCCCAGAGAGACCCAGAACCTGGGAATGGTAAGCATTACAGCAATGTCAGCTGATATTTCTGTAACACCCAAATCCCTTAACCTGGAATTGCAGTCCTTTCTTATTGTACCTCCCCTGTCCGCCCAGACATGCTTCCGTGATTTCCCAACATGGATCTTTGGCCACTGCATTATTATTTTTAAAAATATTTACCTATTTGACTGTGCTGGGTCTTAGTTGCTGCCATATGGGATCTAGTTCCCTGACCAGGGGTTGAACTCGGGCCCCATGCTTTGCGCACTCAAAGTCTTAGCCACTGGACCCCCAGGGAAGCCCCAAGTCAGCCCATTGCTAGACACCTCCATGCTTTTGTCTCTGAGGCTCCTCTGCCTGGAATGTCCCCTTCCTGGCTCACTTCCACTTCTCTGTGGCTCAGTTGAGAGCACCCCTAGCCTGGAGCTTGGCCAGGGCTCCCAGAGCACCCTCTGTGACTCCATCTTAGCACCACAGAAGTCACCCTTCAATGGGTGGTTTCTAGTAAAGGGCATGAGTCACTGAGGGCAAGCACTGCCTGGCCCTTACGAGGCGCTCAGGCTGTGATCTAGCTCCTCCAGTGACAGATACAAACTGCCTCAACCTCCCCAAGCCTCACATCCCCATTCTGTAAAATGGGATCATGATACCTTTACAGGCCAGAGGCAAGGGTTAAAGAAGGAGTTGGAAGCTGTGTTCCCAGGAGAAATCAGATGTTCACACAGAAACATGAGCACGAATGTTTATAGCTACCTTATTTTTATTCCTCATCACCCTAAACTGAAGACAACCCAGCTGTCCTTCAACTGGCAAATAAACTGGGGTACTTCCACAGCACGGGATGCTGTGCCACAAGAAAAAGGAACAAAACATGGACATTTGCAGCATTGTGGATAAATCTTCAACGCATTGGTGAAAATCAAGCTAGACTCAAAAGGATGCATCATACGATTCTATTTACATGACGTTCTGGGGACTGGGAACAGATCAGTGGTTGCTGGGGGTTAGGGATGCAAGGTGGGCGTGACCGCAAAGGGTCCAGGTGACTGTGAGGGAATATTTGGGGGGATGGATGGTTCTGAATCACTCTACAATGTAATGCACAGTTAGTTACCCAACCTTCTGCATCAGCAAAAGCGCATAGAGCTATACACACTCACAGACATACACGAGTTTTACTGTATGTAAAGATATATAAGATAAAGCAAAAAGAAAGGACAGCATCTTAGCTCTGGGCACAGTAAGTCTGTTCTTGGTAAGAAGCAGATCCTTTATTACGATGGATTTGAGGTGCCTTCCTCGGTAATCCACGTGCTCCTAGAAAGGGCATTGTCTTCTCTCCAGCTTAGAGCACAGCTCACCCAGCTCAGGCCTGGGGACAGCAGGTGCTCAGCACTGTCAGCTGACCTTCCATTCAGTGCAGCGCTGCGCAGAGGTCGGGGTCAGAGTCCCAGAAGTCAGAGGTCATTCACCCGTTGGCTTTGGTTTTCTGCTGCTATCGAGGCTGTTTGGGATGAGGCAGAAAAACCTTCTAGAGTTGCGCCCCTGGGCCATGATATGCCTGGAACCCCCGCCTGCCCTGCCAGCCTCTCCAGGGTGGTGTCTGAGCTGCTGCGGTGCCCAGGCTGGGGTGATCTTGCTTGGGGCCCTGTGGGCACCACTCTCGCACTCTCGCAGCCAAGGAGCACTGGCCCCAAGCCAGGGAGCTTGCGAGGTGCCCGGCCCCATCCTGTCCTGGGGGCTCAGAACCTTGTCTGATGATTTGGTTGGGGGTCCATGGGTGTTTTTCAAGGAGTGCTACCCACAGCTATTCGAGCAAGTAATCATTTGAGGAATCCTAAAAACAAAATCCCAATTAAGCACCTTCATGCTTTTAATGAGCCTGCGCTCTCCCCCCTGTAAAGCAGGAGCTTTCACTGTGTCCCAGGTGTAGTAGCAACAGCCTCCCTCTCAGATGTGACAGCCGGGAGCAGATTCAGTCATCCTGCACCAGAAACACTGCTTTAGCCTCTAGCATCCTGAGGCGCAGGCCTCCCTGGTGGCTTCAGGGGTTAAGAATCTGCCTGCAATGCAGGAGACCTGGGTTCCATCCCTGGGTTGGGGAGGGAGGGCATGGCAACCCACTCCACTATTCTTGCCTGGGAAGTCCCATGGACAGAGGAGCCTGTCAGGCTACAGTCCACGGAGTCCCAGAGAGTCGGACACGACTGAGCGACTAAACAACGAGAGTCCTCAGGCTCAGACCTCGGATGGCCTGGGGAGGACAAGGAAGTGATGACATTCTCACCTCTGTGGGTGACCTGGAGCCCAAGACAGGTGCCAGGCACCCCCACCCCCACTCCCAGATGGCTCCTTCCCATTAGAGCTCACGGAGGCCCGTCCCCACGTTTAAACAAGGCTCTCTGGCTGCTCTCGGCTTCAACCACCCTTGAGTGAACCCTCCACCCCCGGACTCTCTGCGCAGACTGCACCCCACGCCTGGTCACCCTCCTTCCCACCCCTGCCCCCTCCCAGCACTCTGCCTCCCTCTCATCTTAGCTCGGACGTCATTCTCTCTCGCTCCTGTGGCTCTGACACGCCCCCACCCCACCCCGTGTGCTCACAGCAGTCCACACACTTCCACACAGCACTGACCTCACTGCAGGTGTAGGCTCATTACGTGATGACGTGTTAATGCTCACAAGTACTTAGTACTGGGGCTGGCATTTAAAGCAGCTCCCCCTGTGGCTCATGGGTAAAGAATCTGTCTGCAGTACAGGAGACACAGGAGACATAGGTTCAGTCCCTGGGTCAGGAAGATCCCCTGGAAGAGGGCATGGCAACCCACTCCTTTATTCTTGCCTGGAGAGTCCCATGGACAGAGGAGCCTGGCAGGCTGCTGTTATGGGGTCGCAAAGAGTTGGACACGACTGAAGCGATTTAGCACACATGCAGCCACTGGTATTTAAAACGTGGAACTGGAAGTGGCAGGGAGATGGGGGGGTTGAGGTTGGGGGCACGGGGAAAAGACCTGACTCCCCCTCACTGCTGTCTGACCCCAAACCAAGAGTAAATACCCCACAGGAAGTTGATGACTTGAATTATCTTCCTTATTACTGAGAGCAGGACTCAACTTGAGTCCTGCTTCCTCATTTTCTCTGGGACTCCGTGCTGCCAGCTTTCCCCGTAATATGATCTTTGAAATGGTCTTTATATAATTTGTAAAGTGAGTGTGTGAGGCCCTGGGGCTCACTGTGGGATGTTTGTGTTACTGTACCCATGGGACAGGTACCAAATGGTATTCACCATGCAACTGTCTGCTCCTTTAAAATCCACACCAGTAACTTCCCAGGGGTAGAAGGACAATTATTTTCCCCAGCAGACAGTACAACTGGTAAAGCATGCACCCAAATATACCCACCTAGTAACCAAAATGACTTTAATTCAAGCTGGTTTTAAAGGTTTCTTCTAATAGAATCTCCAATCATTTCTCCATGCTAAGTGTGAACGCTGCAGTATATTTTTCTCATCAAACAATTATTTTAATGCTATTGAAATATATCATACCCATGCTATGGTACAGTTTCAGGGACACCATAAATTTAATATTTGGGTGGAACCGTGGTTTCCGGAACGCTTTAAGAGGACTACGCATATCTCCTCCAGCATCGCCTGGCTTGACACAGTTTAGCATCCCTTCCTAATTAGCTTATATAGAGAGATTTGCTTCAAGTTATGCACCCATGTCATAAAGGTCCTTGTTGCTGTATTTAGAAGACTGTGTCCAACATAAATCGACTCCCAAATCTCCTTCTCGTAATGAACTTCCATCGACATAATGAGTTCCTTGTAAGGAAGGCATTGTGTAAATTTAAAATACTAATGAGTCATAATGATAATGAATCACTTTCCTTATTACCGGGAGCAGGACTCAGCTCGGGCACATTATCCCATGGCTGAAGGTGTCTTCCCTACACCCAGGCCTGCCTCCCCCAGGAGACCAGACTCTAAAATAGCTTTTCCTTTATTTTTTTTTTCTTTCCACATCAAAGCTCAGAATCCCCCCAAGTCCCTGGTCTTAGCTAGTCAGTGCCGGAGGAACAAAAGTTACGGAACTGGTTCACGTTAGGACTGGAGTGGCCCGACACCCGCAGCCGTTCCAAGCAGAGCCTGCCTGGGTCTTCCAGGGATATTCCCACGGGCTGATGGCGCAGGCGAATGAGTGGGCTTTCTAGCTGAGCCAAGCCAGTGTCTCAGCGATTGTCTGGTTACCACGAGCAGGAACCCACACAAGCTGACTAAACAGAACTGATCTCCTGGAGGGGAACGCAAGGATGGCCTTCATAGAACTCAGTGGTGGAGGCACAGCTGGGCTTTGGGGGGCGTCAGGGACAGGACAGGAAAGCGTGAGGACCAGGCGAACATTCCGTTTCTCTGGGACCGTTGTCCACAGACTCCATCCCAGCCCTCCCCGCGTCTGCTCGTCCGTACCCACGGGCCGAAATGGGGGCCGCTGAGTCAAGGGTCCTGTGTCCACATGCCTGGAGGGAGAGTTCGACTGGCACAGCTCGGATCGGGAAGAAGAGAGAGTGCTGGGCGCTTAGTCGTGTCTGACTTTTGCGACCTCATGGATGTAGCCCACCAGGCTCCTCTGTTGATGGGATTCTCCAGGCAAGGATACTGGAGTGGGGTGCCATTTCCTTCTCCAGGGGATCTTTCCGACCCAGGGATTAAACCCGGGTCTCCTGCTAAGGTCGGGGTCCCCTCTTAAGTCAGTCTGCTCTGTCCATGGGGTCGAGGCCACATGGCTCAAACGACAGTGCCAGGCCCAGGGTCACGACTCCATGTGTCTTGTGATAAACAGGATATGGGGTCACCCCTAAAGGTGGGGGGCACACTTCCGGAAGAAGTCCACCATGCCAGGCTGAGGAGTTTTCTGCTTAATCTGATTGGGAACCTGGAGCGTTGAAGGACTTTGGGGCAGGAGAGTGGCACTGGTGCCTGTGTTCACAGCGGGCCTGTGGTAGGATCTGTGAGCTAGGCAAGGAGCTCCTGGCACCAAGTTCATCCCCAGGGAACAGTGACTTGCAGACAAGGGACTCGTTCCTACTCCCTTGGCACTTCAGTAGGCTGGGACTCTGTGGTTTGATGACTCAAGGAAAGAGAGATTAAAAAGAAAAAAAGATTTGCCATCTGTTTTCCACTCTGCATGGACTTGCTGGGAACTTGGAAAAGTCACAGAACCTCTTTGGGATTGTCTTAATTCCAATTCTTTTCATTAAAAAAATATATAAATATATACATGAAGTGAAAGTGTTAGTTGCTCAGTTGTGTTCAACTCTTTGCAACCCCATGCACTGTAGCCGCCAGGCTCCTCTGTCCATGGGATTCTCCAGGCAAGAGTACTGGAGCGGGTAGCCATTTCCTTCTCCAGGGGGTCTTCCCCACCCAGGGATTGAACCTGGCTCTCCTGTACTGCAGGCAGATTCTTTACCATCTGAGTCACCAGGGGACCCCGAATATATGCATACACATTGCTTATACATTTCTATGTTATTAATTGAGCAATTTTTTTAAAAAGTTCTTATTGGTTTTAATCAGAGATTGATAAAATTGGGGAGCGTCCATTTAGCAGTAGATGGGGCATGAAAAAGCTGTACAAGGCTAGAGCTTTTATAGGCAGGAGGGAACAGGAACAAGGAAGTTATACAGGGCATTTCGCAGATTTTTCTTGTGTTTCTCTTTGCTGGCCTGAAAAGATGCGGAAGGTACATAGGAAGGGCCTCAGAAGGGAGGCTAGGAGGCTGGAGGATGCTAAATTGCTTATGGCTGGGAAGAGGGGCTTCATCTCCTTCTGAGGGAGGAGAAATGCTTGCTGCATGCGAAGAGTGACACATGTGTTTTGAAATGACAAAAGGAGGCAAAAAATGTGCATGGTGGCTCAAATCTGCTTGGGGGTGTAGCTGGGCCCCAGGAAGTAGGGTGGGGGGCTTGGAATGAGGGAGAATTTTTTTTTTTTTTGATTGGAGTATAGTCGCTTTACATGTTTCTGCTGTACAGCAACGTGGATCAGCCAGAGGTACACGTATATCCCCACCCTCTCGAATCTCCTCCCCTCCCCCCACCATCCTCCCCTCTAGGTCATCACTGAGCACTGAGATGGGCACTCTGCGATGACCTGCAGGGAAATCTTTTTTTTTTTTTTTTTTTTTTTTTTTCTTTTTTTAAGATAGAAGAGGCCCCAGAAGACCTCTTGTTAAAAACTGCAGTTTCTCCAGGAGTTTTTAGAAAGTACTTACTACCTGGCTGTGCCCTACAGGTGAGGATGAGTGGTCCAGCTAATCTTCCTACAGGGTGACTCTGAAAGTGAAAGTGTCAGTCCTTCAGTCACGTCCAACTCTTTTGTGACCCCATGGACTGTAGCTTGCCAGGCTCCTCTCTCCATGAAATGCTCCAAGCAAGAATACTGGAGTGGGTTGCCATTTCGTTTTTCCAGGGGATCTTCCCGACCCAGGGATTGAACTCGCGTCTGCTGCATTGTAGGCAGATTCTTTACCAGGTAGCCACCAGGGAAACCCCACAGGGTGACTCTGCTAGCATTTAAATGGACACAGCATAGTCTCGCAGAGGAAGCAGAAAACACATCACTGTCCCCTGGGCTTTGGGGAGAGGCGCAAAGGGGCACCCCAGTTCTCATCCATCCTGGAGGTGGGCTGGGTCAGTGGGGTGAGCAGGTCTGATCCTGGAGGGAGCCTCTCAGGGAGAGAGTGAAGCCTTCCACGTGGAACCTGCTTCCAGCTTTCCTTTCCTTTCTGCCAAGGAGTCATTTATGACTATCCGTCGTGGCACGGCTGATAGCTTTTGGCAGAAGTCCTTTCTACTTCTCGCAAATTAAATCACAGAGTCAGTCACCAGCAGTGAATGCAAAGGAAGGGTTTAAGGCTACCGCATGGAGGCGAACAGCTGTCGGAGACCCAGCGTTCACCAGACATTAAAAATCACGAATATCAAAAACAAACAAACACGAATATTAACAAGGCTGGCCCCTCCAGCAACGATTTGGGGTGTGGAGAACTGAGAATGCTGTGTGAGGTGACAGGCACAACTGAGAATCGCTAATAATAGTAATAATGATAAATAAAATGGCAAAAACTAGTGCGCCCAGAGAGCATTCCAGTTCGCAGGCGCAAACCCTCTGATCCCAGGAGGTGGGCTGGCCAGCTGTCGTCTCCTCCTTTTCGCAGGAAACCCAGGACATACTGCTCTGGCGATCTGCCCCTGGTTGCGCCGCTGGCAGGCACCAGCCAGGACTCACATCCAGACTCCTGGCTCCCCCAGAGCCCTCCCCACGAGGCCAGGCTGCTCCTGTGAGCCTGGGGGCAGGGTGGGACACGTGCTGGGCTCCTCCGGGTGGTGAGCAGAGCTGGTCAGGCAGGACCTGAGGAGTGACTCAGGAAAGGGTCGGGGCCCTCATTTAACGCCCCCGCCCGCCACCCCTTAACACAGGTAATATATGTTCATTGGGGGAAAAAATACAGATAAACACAAGAACATAGACATAACCTGGTGGGTCAGACCGTAAAGAATCCCCCGGCAATGCAGGAGACTGGGGTTCCTTCCCTGAGTCGGGAAGATCCCCTGGAGAAGGGAATGGCTACCCACTCCAGTATTCCTGTCTGGGGAATCGCGTGGACAGAGGAGCCTGGTGGCCTACAGTCCACGGGATTGAAAAGAGTCGGACATGGCTGAGAGACTAACACTTACAGACATAATAATTGTCCACTNTCCTTCCCTGAGTCGGGAAGATCCCCTGGAGAAGGGAATGGCTACCCGCTCCAGTATTCCTGTCTGGGGAATCGCGTGGACAGAGGAGCCTGGGGGCCTACAGTCCACGGGATTGAAAAGAGTCGGACATGGCTGAGAGACTAACACTCACAGACATAACAATTGTCCACTCAGAGAGAAGCATTTTGCCTGACTCCAGGGAAGCAAGTGAAAGTTGCTCAGTCGTGTCCGACTCTTTGCGACTCCATAGACTACAGTCCATGGAATTCTCCAGGCCAGAAGACTGGAGTGGGTGTAGCTTACCCCTTCTCCAGCGGATCTTCCCAACCCAGAAATCGAACTGGAGTCTCCTGCATTCCAGGCGGATTCTTAACCAACTGAGCTATCAGGGAAGCCCTTTAAACTTTTTAGTGCACCAAAATATCATCCTTTCAGATACTTTTTCCTCATTTTGACACACCTTTCCTCACAAAAATGGAATTCTGTTCTTCCTGCCATTGTATAATGCTTCATTCCATATACTGTGAATATCTTCCCATGTCAAATAACACTTCAACAATATTTTTCTCATTTCATTAAAAATGTTATATATATATGGCTTTTATGATTACAGAAATAATTGCAAGATTCTATGCTCACTGTAAAAATATTCAAGTTCAAACCATACAGAAATGTCCAGTANGGGGGGGGCAGGGCTGGCCTGGGGGGCTGCCCTGGCCAGGAGGACAGCAGGCTCGCCCGCCCACCTGGCACCAGCGTGCCCTGTGCCTGGCAACCCCGGTGGTGGGTGGCAGCCTGTCTCCTGCAGAGCTGGGCATCCTGGCAGGAGGACCTGAGGCCAGGAGCCCGCAGGTGGCTGTTGGGCGCCAGCACTCCGCTGCCCCGGGCTCCCTGTGCAGCTCTGCCCTTTAGGTCTCAGGACGGGGCACTGTCCCGACCTCCCCATCTGTCAAAGGGGGGCAATTGCCCCCAAAGTGCCAAGGAACTAGGTCCCAGCTGTCAGGAGAGGCCTGCAGGGTGTGTCCAGCCCACACAGCCTGCTGGGTGAGCTGGGCCTTTAGTGATGACCATGCCCTGGCTGGGCCTGGCCTCACCCTGCTCCGTGGCTGAATCAGCCGGCGGGTGATGACTCACTTTGGGGTTGGGTACTTCCCTCCCAGCCCACCACTGCCAGGCTGGGGAGAGCCTGGCACCCCCCTCCACTGCGTGGGGCCTGGGGAGAGGTGGCCCCTGGGAGCAGCCTTCCGCAGGGGCCAGCCCGTCTGGGCGACTAGGGGCTCCTGTGGGCCACCGGGGCTCAGACCCAGATGGGCCCCTGGGGTCTGCCTTTTCCTGTCTGAGTACGGGAAGACAGCCCACGTCCTGCCAGAAGACTGTCCTGATGCCACAGACCGCAGCGACCTCCCGCTCCCCTCTGGACTGCTCTCGCCCCATGGGTTGTGATCGCTCTGGGAAGCTGATGACTCACGACTCCGCTGCAGCCCCACCTCCTGCTGTGCCGAGCGGATCCCCTCTTCCAGGGGTCATCTGGTCTGTTCAAACTGGACTCCACCAGCAGGAGGGCCTTNCCCGCTCCCCTCTGGACTGCTCTCGCCCCATGGGTTGTGATCGCTCTGGGAAGCTGATGACTCACGACTCCGCTGCAGCCCCACCTCCTGCTGTGCCGAGCGGATCCCCTCTTCCAGGGGTCATCTGGTCTGTTCAAACTGGACTCCACCAGCAGGAGGGCCTTCTCAGTGTCTCAACCTGGGCCTGGAGGCTCAAGGCCCGCATGCTCGTGGGGGCGGCCGAGGGCCTCAGCTCTTCATGGGCGCTGCCTAGCGAAGGCAGCGCCTGCACGTGCACCCTGTGCTTTAAGCCCACACGTGGGACTTGAATTCAGCCGTGTAGAAGGCGTTGGGTCATTCTGCTGCTCCCAGCAGGGCCCGCTCTAGCTTGGTATCAGGTCTGCCTTGAGGACACAGCCTGGGGGCATTCCAGTGGAGACCTCCCTTCCAGTGCAGACTGGAGTTCCCTCACCAACCTCACTGGCCAAACATTCTTTTTTTTGGCAGCTGGAAAAATAAATCAGGCTGGTGTATTTCAGGAACGCATCGGACAGTGAGCCAGGCAATCCCAGGCCCGCCCCCACAGTGGGCACACGGGCTGGCGCTGGCAGTGCTGGTCCTATTTCCCGGGAGCTCTGTGGCATCGGGCAGCTCCTTCAGCTCCCCAGGGCGCGGCCGTCTCGTCTGTAATGTGGGACTGGCGATGCGCGCTTCCCGGGATTAGCTGTGCCCGAGAGACGGGATCGTGTGTGTGCAGGCCTCGGCACGGGGTCAGATTTGGAGCTGCTGTCTCACAGGACATCTCACCGTGTCACCCACATTATCCATGACGGCCAGGCCCCAGCTGTGCCCAGATGTGTGGGGCTCGAGCCCCGCCTTGGGGTCATCGGGCTCCACCTGGGCCCTCTCTGGGCCACGCTTGGCTGGAGGCTCCTCCCCCACCCCCTCACCCCGCC